>KZ063463.1:0-20991 GCA_002091835.1 Anopheles maculatus | reverse complement strand
CACAAGGGGGAGAAAATTCGGCCTTCTAACCGTTCGCTCATAGTCAGTTCATAATTGCTTCCCGGGGGTTTAAAGAACAGAGCTACAGATCGAGGTTGCAGCAAGCCTTCAAGAACGGTATGTGCTCGGGGGTTTTGTATGGCTACTTGTAGTAAAATTTTTCCATCTTTCAATACCCGGGTTCGCACTTGGAGAACGAGCATCGAAGGTGATGAAAGATGAGTTGCCGACCGAATATCGCAACGCAGCTGGTTTGTGTGCAAGTTACACTACATTGGCCTTACCCTAATAGCTCCCGCAGCGCAGAAATCCGACACTGATAATTATTGTAATTTATATGACATAATGCAGCGTTTGGATTCCATCCATCAAAACGGAACAGTGCGCACTGTTTAGCTGTGCACTTGTGAACTTGTACGAGGTCGTGCTACGTTGAACTCGTTATGAGTGAGTGTCATGGCGATGGAGCTGATGCGCCGGGTATACTTCTGTTTGCGACGAGATCGAGATCTCACCGGCCAGGCTCGCAGATAATCGTGGAAGGGTAAGGCTGGGCAATGGATATGCTTTTGCAAGACAAGATCGCAGCCTACCGGTTCATCCACAGTTACCGGGCTGGATGAAACGATAACAGAGGCAAGATGCAGACTGGGAAGCTGTAACCTTAGTTCCACGAACGTCAAGAGTGGCGAGGTAGTGCGATGCTATTACATCGCCACTCATTCATTACTGCTCGGTAGTAAAAAGCGGCGGCAAGGAGGCGCATGTTGTGCGGACACATCTCTCAGCGGGTTGGTGCGTCGTTTATTAATTTTTCCAATGTTTAATTCATACACATTCCACATAGCGAAAGCAACCCCTTCCACGGGCGACTGTGTTTTATTCATCCGAGCAATAGAGATGAATTTGACGGCCAGATGAAATTCTTTTCTCTTCCCTCCCGTCCCGTGTACCGCTCTCCGACTGAAGTCATTCCGGATATTAGCAGAAATATTTCGGGCGAGCTACGATCGTTGCATTAAACGGTTTTTTTTTTTTGGTTTCTATCGGATGAGGGCTGAGCTTCGAATGACAGCTTTTAGCCTAACTGTTTGCGAGCAAAATTTTTCCATCTCTTAATTTTGACGCTTCGTTTCGACTTCCGAAATTTGCGCGGATCCTGCACGGATGTGCTCAGCGAAGTGCTTTTCCGTTACCGCTTGCCTTAAGCATTTTGGCCATTTGTGCGGCTCACTGCAAGAGGAGGCAGTGCCGATGGCGAATCTGTTTGGAACTTCCACTGCTTTGCAACGGTGCCAATTTTTGGAAGGTGTTGCTAATGTAGCCGCTCTTAGCTCCGGAAGTAAAGTTTCCGAAAGAATGCGCAGAAACATTACCACGAGAGGCACGGAATCTCACGGGCTGTAGCCAGCGGAATTGCCCACTGTTGGTATGAATAAATAAATTGAATGTTCACCTTTTAAACCTGAACTACCTTTCCCATCCACTTATCACCATTTGGAGAAGTTTATGAGATGCTGTAAACGTAACATGTTTTTCTTTTTTGTGCTAGCCGAAACTAGCCGCAAGGTATCGCAAGCGCATAATGTTCTATGAAAACTGGAAGGCTATAAAAAATGCGTAAAAATATTAACTTCCATACACCGGACAAAAGCTAATTTTTGGAGGGACTTTGTTGATGTGAGAAAAAATACATGACCACATACATTTTTAAGTTGCATAAACATTAACAATCATGCAGTAACAATAGACATGCACTTTTCACGGACTCTGCCCATAAGATTTTGTTGAAAATGATAAATAAAGTTATGATTAGGAGTAGAACAAGTACTGTTGTCACCCATTAATCGTACGTTTTAGTATGTGAGAAATGGTACAAACGTATTCTTAGCAAGAAAAGAACCGCTATAAATATGAAAGAAAGTATAGTTACAACTTTACCACTATGTACATGTAAACTAACAAACTATGCCAAATTTTCGTAAAATATAGCAGGATATTCTTTCAAAAATGGCAGCAAAACTAGCACATCTACAGCAAACGAATTTAAGTAGATTTGTGTACAAATTCCAATCTGTCATTTTGGTTGACATGTTCGCCAAGAACCTTCATCACATGGCACGCGGTATATAAAGAATGGGTGGCTAATCTTTCGTTTCTTTCAATGGCCACGTATCCTGCTTGTCCTTTTCGACACGGTGCAGTAGGACACTGGAAACTGGCTTGGCACGATACCATGCAAATGCGCAATGGAAATGTCATCCACGTTTTGCTCTTCGAACGTCGAAGTTTGACGCAGAAATGCGGTTGGTTTGTGTATTTTTTTTGTTTCAGGCCCTTTCCGTTCTTTTGGCGTTTCCGCATACAGGGCAGGGCATTCCGTACACCCGTACGACGTCGAAACAAACAAAGCTTTGGACAGGCGAGAGCACGAAAGTTCTCGAGCTTTAAATGTGCTATCGATTTTAATTAATCAGCAATAGTAACAATTGAATGGTGGCATCGAAAGCATTCCCCATTTTACCCGCTCCAGCACGTCTATAGTGCCATCGGTTATGTAAATGGAAACGGACAACTGCTGCTGCTGCTGCTGCCTTAGTGAGTAGTCCGGCGCTGGAGGTCAACGGCGGAAAATACCGCTGTTCTGCGAGACTTCTCACACTGCCACTGGGCATGCAAATGCTCTTCTTCGCAGTAATAAGGAATGTTCGTTTCGCGAGAAGAGGACCTCCAAATACACGTACATTTTTACCCCGCCCTACCCCACCACCACAACGCACACACACACACACGCAGCGCAGGGACGACGGCACACGACACTCGGACGTTTCGAAGCAACACGGGTACGAATTTTCTGCGAGTTCTGCGCACGGCAGATGAATCGTCGGTGATAAGCATAAATAGAGGCAATTGAAATAGTTTTGCCATGTTCTGAGTCGCCCATTTCGTTCGCAACACAGCGGCGACTGGGGCAGGAGCGAATCCGGAGAAATAATACGCGAATGCTTGCGGATTAGGATCATGTTGGAGCTTGGAGCTCGGGTCACAACCGCACAACCGCGTATAACTGGGCAACTCTGTCGTTGCGCAGTTCGTCGTGCCCTGACTGGCGAACAAAGCCACTAACTACTTGCTCGCGTTGTATCCAAAAGCGTTTGACAGGAAGGAAGTAGCTACATTCGCCCGCTCAACGAGTAACGAGAACGAACCAGACAGACCGTTCCACAAACCGTTCGGGCCATACCTTCTGGCACAGGATCGGCCCAGTATGCTGAGTGGGAGTTGCTGGCATTGTATGCAACGGGAGCGAATGGTTAGTGGCGATGCAGGAGTATGGTGCAGAAGCACAAGAATGAAATTCTACGACTCGGTGTCAACACTCACACTCGCAGGTCGCATTGGGCACCGTGTGCCAGGAGATGGTGCCAGCGTGAATAATGGGGCAACGGTTAGAACGGTGTGCGGAATATTAATTTTCAATTAAGATTGTTCTCCTTGGCCCGTATACTTTAACCAGAGGTTAGGTTCAACCGGGTGGTAGGGTAAAACGGAAAAAAAGGAATTTGTTAGGCGCGTGTGGTTTGGCACGTACGTACAACGGTTCTGGTCTGAATCGGGAAGTTCTGCTACAATATATCGGGCAGTAAGTTCATTTGCCATCGGCGAAGTGTGAGTGCACAGAGGAAACAATTGCGGTACGGTTACTTACGCTGATTATGCAATGTGAGCAAAGGTAAACCATGAGTTTAAAAAGAACTTATCGCTTCTGTTTAGCTACTGTAAGCAATTTTAGGAACATTCGAATATTTTAAACTATAAGATAACATATTTTTAAATAGAATAACTATAAACAAATGGAAAACGTTTAAAATATTGCTAATCGGATGATACTGAATACTATATTCGTTTCAGATGGCTTAACAATGCTATAGGGAGTAATAAACCATCGCAGTCAAAGCACCAATGAAATACAGACCTACATGAGACAACTAGATTTTGACGGACACATATTCCACCCGCTTCACATAGATAAACTTCGCACCTAATGGAAAGGTGTGAAAAGTGAAGAGAAATGTGCAGTACACAGAGCAAACCGCAAAACCGTGTGTCACAACAAATGGTATGCGACAAATAAACAACGAGAGCGATCGTTCTATGTTTGCGTTGGTTTGATCATACGTTCGCACAATCTTCGGAATCGCACACGTGTGTTGAAACTGTCGCTTACTCACTGTACTTGACCCCCGGGTGTTACTATTCGCTGTTCACGCCACTAGCCAGTCAACACCGCTTGATTCGACCGGGGCGCGCTTCGTGCTATCGTGACGGTCAGGAATTTTAAATATGCACCGTTAGGTGGACACCGGGAGAAGGGTTCAAACCGCATGAAATAACCATACTGTACACCATCGTCGGGCAAGATTTTAAGCTCAAGCCGTTGTACTACACCGATTTATCATTTTCGTCGGTGACCTGATTTCCGCTGGCAACGTCAAAAGGGCCGTGAAAAGCGGCGTAACCAATGTCGTATTCCCGGAATGGACACTTCAAATCGATCATATGCTACGAGAAAGAGACAAGAAACCCGCGCGTGAAGACTCGTCCACCGGTTCGGCTTGTGTTGCGTGTGTGTGTGTGGGTCATGCAGTCACGGGCAAAGGTAGAGAAGAAATGGCACTGATCTCAATCAACGAAAATATGTGTAAGCGCCTGACTCGCACATTCGAAAAAAAAAAATGATTCACCTCCACATGCAGCGGGTAATGATGGCATCGTAATAATAACTGTTAAATTGAATTTTTGAACCATCTCCCGTCTTTACCATTCCCGGTTCTTTCGACCTTTCCCATTGGATGGGCCGTCAATGGATGGACGGTCATGTGTAGTGGGCCTGAATGCAGGAACTTTGTGCCTATCAGTCACCACTTTCGGCGGTACTTCCCGCTTCCTACGCACTATCTCGCCCGGGCCGAAAATGCACAAGAACGCACACCATGGGTCTCTTGCGATCGTAGGGAATTTAGTTTTCGGCGACCTTACGACACAGTTCTACGGCGCTTCGGAGAAAGAAGATCGCGCTGTCTTGCCCCTTTCATACCATGCTTTTGTCTCGAGCCTCGAGTCTTCGCGCCCTATACCCATGCAGTCATTTTTATGTTCATGAAAAGAAACTTGTAACAATAAATATGATGAATTTTTCGTAGTGCACTTATCGACACTTCAAATCGATCATATGCTACGAGAAAGAGACAAGAAACCCGCGCGTGAAGACTCGTCCACCGGTTCGGCTTGTGTTGCGTGTGTGTGTGTGGGTCATGCAGTCACGGGCAAAGGTAGAGAAGAAATGGCACTGATCTCAATCAACGAAAATATGTGTAAGCGCCTGACTCGCACATTCGAAAAAAAAAAATGATTCACCTCCACATGCAGCGGGTAATGATGGCATCGTAATAATAACTGTTAAATTGAATTTTTGAACCATCTCCCGTCTTTACCATTCCCGGTTCTTTCGACCTTTCCCATTGGATGGGCCGTCAATGGATGGACGGTCATGTGTAGTGGGCCTGAATGCAGGAACTTTGTGCCTATCAGTCACCACTTTCGGCGGTACTTCCCGCTTCCTACGCACTATCTCGCCCGGGCCGAAAATGCACAAGAACGCACACCATGGGTCTCTTGCGATCGTAGGGAATTTAGTTTTCGGCGACCTTACGACACAGTTCTACGGCGCTTCGGAGAAAGAAGATCGCGCTGTCTTGCCCCTTTCATACCATGCTTTTGTCTCGAGCCTCGAATCTTCGCGCCCTGTACCCATGCAGTCATTTTTATGATCATGAAAAGAAACTTGTAACAATAAATATGATGAATTTTTCGTAGTGCACTTATCGGTGTATTTAATCAACGCTTTCTCCCGTTCTCTATGATGCTATCAGTCCATCACACTGCCAGCCGTATCTCCTACCCACCCACCCCCTCGGCGATTTGCGTTTCTTTTGTCCCGGATTCATTTTGGCTTCTCATGATCAACCCCGATGCCATCTGAAAACGATGAGAAATGAGTCTGATTCCGGCTTACGCGGCTACAAACGCAAACGGTAATGCAACCGTAACATCCCGGCGCAACCAACACGGATGACCGGTGATCTTTGCAAACGTTTTGGGGAAAACGCAAAAGCGCAAAGGGACGGTCGGCCGGCAAAAATTGATCCACTTTAGGAAGATTTGCATTGTGAGAAGATGAAAGAAACAGGAACACGGCATATAACGCGTCCACTGGACATGGTTCATGGAACATGCCATTGAATTTGCCAGTACCATACAATACGCTGTGAATGCGTTCCGTTAAACCTTACGTGTGAAGAAGAAAAGTGGTAAATTTGTTAAAGCAGTCTCTTGAGCATGCAATGAACACAGGGACAAGATTTGTTGTCATCTTTGCGTCTGATGTATCATCTACGAAGAGTACTGTATGTACTGTGTATTTAGAGTAGTTTAACGTGAATCTTTCACAGCACGTTGGGTCTTGGCTATCGAAACATCTTTGAAGTTTCTTTTCTATTACGTTATTTGAACAATCCATCTGTGTGACCAACCAACATTAAAGCAATGGAATGCATTCGAGGTTTGTGCGAGACAACGCGTGCCAGATTTTGTCTCGGTGCCTTATGATATCAGGGCGGATATGCAACGACATACATCGAAGTAAATCAGTTCATCTTTTGCCACGGTCAGTCAGTCGGTTGCTGTGTCACTGCCTCTACCGGTCAGTGGATTACTAGGCAGTACGAATGAGGGCCAATGTCTACCGTAGACTTCCTATAGCCTGGTTTTTGTCAAGATGAAGGAGCGAAGAAATTGTCGTTTCATTGTGCGCCACCATACGTTTGATGCATTCACGAGCGTTGCACAATGATTTATCGTTACGGTGTAATCATATTCCAACAAGGAAGTAAGAAGCACAATCATGATTATATATGTGGGTTAGTGGTTTATCTTGAAACATAATCATAATAATTTTGAAAAGATACTATTGGCGTTTTTCCGTTCACAATGATTTTGTGCTTGTTTGCATTAGATTTTTTGCAGTACTATTATTAAAACAAAGACAAATCGTTGTACAAATGTCAAAAAACACTATTCTTGGTTGTACTTATAGTTCTGACTTTAAAATAATGAAATATAAGAGTTTTTTAGATATAGTGCTTTAGATGCGTTTATAAAGCATTCTTTTATTTAAACATAAGATCATTAAGCGATCTAATTGTCATTGCATGTAACACAAATCTATAGCGAAGTAAAGAAAAGAAGTTTACGTCGATTATGTAACAACCGGTACTGCACCTGCAATTTGACTGGAGTGTAACAGCCAATTCACGTGGGTAAGTTGTGTAAACACACTTGAACGAACACAACGAATCTTAAACAAACAATTTGATTGATGATGTCTACCGAAATTCGATGTTAAAATGCATCGTCACGTATAACGGATTGTTTTTCTCCAAAAACCTGTCAAAGGGCAACGGTCGGAAAGGTAAACAAACCCGTCCGTACGTGAGCCTGAAGTTTCGGTCAACTTCAGCCGGCTGGCATTACTCGTTCGTGCTAGTACAAAATATCCTTTTAATTAATATCCTCCAACAAGTGCTGCACGTCGAGTGCCGACGTATCGCGTGCTTCATGGCACCGCGTGCCAGACACATGTCCAGCTTTTTTAAAGGGTTGAAACAGTAGTAAGTTACCAACGAATTATAAGCCTTTTCCTCCAACAGATGGAGGAAGCCCTTTGCGCTTGTCAGCCACCAAACCACTCGACCTTCAATGTCTTAGAACTCAAGAACTCTGGATAGCTCTTTTCAAGTCCCTGCACTGCCTTCTGCAGCTTCTTCGGCCGCCAATATTGCTGCTAACCGTGCGCATGTCCGCTAGCATTCCCGCCTCTGAAGTGTTTATGTTCGTGGATGGTGTACTTTCGTGCGGGTATTTTCAAGCGCTCATGTCAGCGATTCGAACCGCTTGAACTCCGAGGTACTGCACGGTTAACAAGATACAACTGCACCACGGCACACAACATATTTTACACGTGCGCGTGCAACCCGTCCACCTAAGATAAGTAGCTGATGATCATGCTCGCGCAAACTTATGGGTTTTTCTTCCGAGAAACGCACCCGATGCCATTACGATGGCACCCGATAGGACCTATCTAGGAGGACAGCGTCTATATCTGTGATCGGGACCCGTTGCCTTCCTTGTTCCACTAATACAGCGCGCGTTTTGTCCGCGAGCAAAACACATTCCGCGGCAAATTTATTTGCCCCACCAGAATAATGGATAGGTGCAAAATATGACCCCAACTTCCTGCCGCTTCTCAAAACTCTATAATCACTGGACTAAGCCAGTTTACCGCAGGTGTCACGTTCAACAAATCCTTCCCATCTGTCCCGCTGAGCAATCGCATTCCATTGGGCTCCTTCCTATCCTGCTCTGGTCACCCGATCATATGGTGAATTTCAAATTGATTTCTATCATACGGTTGGCAGTTTTAATTAGACGAACGCGCCCGATGTTCTCGCACAAGCGCTCGCGCCCCTTCCGTGAGCGTGATGATCATTCACTGCTTAAGCATAGCACACAATAATGCCGGATGCCGGAAAACGATGCCCTTTACACATGATGGACCGGAGACGGGTCAGGCCACATGCGTACCACAGGCGCAGCAGCATTCCAGGAGCGGTGTCAGGAAGTGTTCGGTTCTCGCCATTTGTAATTAATCCATCCATCTAAAGCGCGAAGGCAATTATAAGCTCATTAATCAGAGCTAATCATTAGCAGTAGTTCGTATTCCTGGGTCTCGGCCGTTTGAGCTAACGTGTGAGAAAATTGACCATCTGAGAGATGTTTTCTCAATGACCACTATGGGTAAACAGCTTTCACGTTGGGTGTTGGACAGTAAGTACGCGCGCCCGAGACTGCGGTAGGGTAAACCGCTGGTTATGGACGAAAGATTTAAATCAATTAATTCGATTAGAGCGCCGTTCATCGTCACCTTTCACTCCTCCGATAGGAGTCCAGCACACACGCATTAAGGGGCCATTCTAAGGGCCACAGCAAAAGCATCTGCACAGCAGTGCAACATGTCGAAGCACCGAGCTGGTCTTCACGACTTTTCCATTCGATCGTAATTAGTGGGCTGGCCGACGGTGTCCGTTTACTCTCGAGAAAGGGTCAGCTGCCGGCTGCGGCTTTAGAGCGCGACTACTTTCTCCCACTAATGCTAATGAAACTTATCCTGTTTGATCCAACATGAACGGAATGCCATACCTTCTTCGGCGTATGATGAATGATTCAAAGCTAACAGCAATCTGTCAGCAAACAAATGTAAATGCGCCCTAGTGTGAGCTGTGTACAAGCTGAGCTGCTTTGTGTAACATTTTTCGCACCTCACGGCAACTATCGGACTTGCCTCCCGGGTGGCCAAACAACGGTTAATATCCATCGGCTAATTGATATTAAATTGGTGAGTGTGGTAGATAAGTTTTAGCTAATTAATAAAGCTACAGCGGTGATCCCAGCACGTCAACACCAAGCAGAACAACACGGTTGCAGAACTTAACGGTAGAATCATGCGTACATCATGTTGCTCTGCCAACAGCTGAAACACAGAATATTGCATTACGCGTGAGAACTCACGCCTGGAGGTAGGCCAAATGTGAATAATGTGTTTATCCTTCATCAACGGCATCATAAATCACTTTCAGCACGTTTAACGGCTGTGTGTAGATGAAAAGAAAGTGTAAACTAGCAAATATTGAACGCTCGTACATCGTGTTTAAAGATCGCTTTTTTGTGCCAGTTACATCGTTGCATTGACAATGATGCACGAAATAGCATTTCAAACGTAGTCACGATAAGAAAACACTCCATACGTCTCGACCAGACAAGTCTGAGCAAATTTAGGATGAATTTCTACGCCCACTTGTCACATAGCATTGATCCATACATAAACACGTTCCTTGTCCATTGTAGTTACATAGATAAAATCGACAGCATTAGACGCACGGGCAATACTTCCTCCGCAGCTGGTTTCCTCTTCTTTCGAGCAGTTGTAGTTGTAAGCATGAAAAAGTAAGCAGGAAATCCTATGGATTAACCTTTATCAGGTCATTTAATGATTGAGGTTAGCGCAGCAAGTGGAAATTCGAGAGCAACAACAAAAAAGATGTACAAGCGACGAACCTTCTTTGCGTCTAGTTCGGGCGTTCGGACGGGGTCACTTTTTACGAATACTATAAGACATCACTTATGTGCCGAAGATAGAGCGAACGAGAAACGAGAGTTCCCTGCTTCCCAATCAAACGTGGCCTTGTGGGAGTGGGTGGCATGTATTGCAGGAATGTTTGGATTGCCCGCTAAATGAAGTCAAGCCACACGCATCTGTGACACTTCTGCCGAGTGGCTCGATTCGGTGTGGGTTCGTTCCAGCCCGAACGTAACAAAACACTTGACCAACCAGAATGACTAGGAGTTTGCCACTTCTTTTGGTCAGCTGTTTGTGGTGTGTGTCTGATTGCTTAGGATTTAATTCTCACTGCAATAAAATATAGGTCAGTCGGTTGGTGTTTGGTTTTCGTGCTGCAGGAAGCAGGGGACGCATGAAAAACAAACTACACTCAATCGACACCTCGGCACACGCAAACCAGCTCGTTCAGTTGCTCGCGCGTTAATGTTTCTGTGCCCGGCGCGCGTTCGGTTAATGTGTGAAAGGAAAAATTAGTCACTACACGGGGGCTACCACTTTTGCAGCGCTTGGGCAGTGAGAAAGAGACACAATTATTCACCGTACGCCGGGGTGTGCTGCCTTCTGGCCGAGCATCGGCACAGACCGGTCATGGATGTTTGACTTTCTATAGCAAACCCTGACCGTGTCCGCACCAGGAATCCATCAAACATCCTGAGTCAGCAATTTTCTGGGCGCAATCTGTTGCAATCAAGCATTCAAGTTATTGAAGATACAAATAAATACTTACACTCACATGCCCGCATAATCTGTGCACTGTGTGTGTGTGTGTGTGTGACTGGCACCGCACGATCGTTGAGCACTGTTTTCTTAGGTTGCGATCGATTATCACATTGTGATTTAACGTCTTAATCTTACCGGTGACGGATCGAGCAGCCCTTTCGCGGAAGATTGAAGCGTGTAGAAACACGAACTGTAGCAAAGAAAAAATCTTATCAACTGCTTCAATGTTATTTAGCACGGTGGGCAGTGCGCGGCAGCGGTCGACACCTGTACGCTGTGCCCGAGCCAATTTAAAACGAATCCATCTCCTGTGACGTGACGAAGCGTGGGTCCACATGTAGAGCTGTCTTGTTAAACATACATACCAATAGTTTCTTAATCTCTGCAAGCCACTTTCGAGTAATATGCGATAGCATAATTGCAGATAGAGGATAATACAGATATTAAAACCTCCGCAGCGAATACTTCCATAGTGTAATGGTGAGATCTCTACACGATTACGATTCTGAACTAAAATTGTAAATGAGACCAGAAAATACGAACTCCAGAACCACCATTCTCCAAATTTCTTTACCATAGAGACGAACTAGCCCCGTCCAATACGGGGCAACTGGAGCATAACTTTGTTGTGCGACCTACACTTTCGAAAAGATTTCCTGTGTTCAAAATAGAGGACACAGTGTGACCGATCGGATTCGATCCTGTGATTGGATGGTTTGGCCTCATCTACGAGCAAACAAGCTTCTACCGCCCCATCCCAACCGCCCCGGTGGGCGCGAATGCTCTAACAAAAGCAACGATTGCCTCACGATAATGAGAAGCTAACGACACATTCGACGCTAAGATGATGTAGACCGGGAAAGAATAAACGGCTCCTCACACACACACACACACACACACACACACACACACACACACACACACACACACACACACACACACACACACACACACACACACACACACACACACACACACGCCTGATTACCCACATTGGCCGAGAGTGGAGATATCAGGCCGATTGTCAAATCGTATACCGATCGTTATCATGAAAAATGAGTTCTCCATGTCTTGGGTGCAGAGAAAGTTGAAAACAAAACGCAATCAACGCCCCGCTACCAACGAAACGGCCCGGAAATTGATTTACCGCCGGTGGCTGTGGATTTTTTGGTGTAAGCGAAACGAGACAACGCACAGTGCAGCCCCGTACCAGTAGCATAGTGTGCATAATGCCGGTACGCTGCCGTCTAGTGGCTAGATGCGAAGCTACTTCCGAAATGGAAACACGTAATCGATCGAGTTCCAAACGAAATTGGTGCGTTACGTCGAACGGTCATTTTCTTACTCAATTTTCAGCACATTTATCCACTCGCTTCCACTTTCTCGTGCTCTTATGCTGCGGTCAAGAGATGCCTGAAACGATGCGTGAAGTGGACGTTGTTTCATTTATCCAAATACTAACAATAGGTACGCTAGTATTGGGGCGGGGAGGGGGAAAGCCTATTGCGGTTCGGTGTTATGCAAAGTGGCCGTGAAATGGGCAAAGCCGCACAACCCCGGTACTACAATATCACGCTGTGTTCAGCTTCCTTCCATTTCGTACATTTTATGGGACATGACTGACGAAACGGAGGAGCGTGATGTGCGGCTTGTCTCAGTGACCGACAAAGGGAGTCGGCCGTGAAATGTTGAAAATACAAAAATTCCACATTTCTTTCTTTTTCGGCCTAATGACTTGGTCAAAACAAACGCCTGTACGCCTGATCCAATGATAAGAGCATAGCAAGACCAACCGCACCCACAAGCTCGGGCACTTGATTGATGGATCGGCAAATTGAACGACAAGCAAAAGGCCTGGACGAGCCTTGCACTTCGAGGAAAATTGTCGATATCTGCCGCCGTGTGCTGGAAACGAACGAATGAAAATTTAACAATGAGAATAAATTGGAAAATTTACCATTGTATCCATAACGCACGATAACATAATCCAACTACTGGGCGTTAAAGCGGAAAATGAGGTGTGGGATAAATTGTGGAAGTAGCTAGATATGCCATAATTAATTTCATAACGGCTAGTGCTTATGCTGGGACTATTACATTATTATTGGTCAGTAGGATCGGATAGGCACTATTTTGTTTGGTTAAAAATAAGGATTTTTAAGGTTTGGTACATTATAAAAATTCAGGATTTTGTGGACGAAAGAATTGTGATCATTTTATGCAACAAATATCAAGTTTTGTAAAATTTAGAGTGAAAAATGTGCATGGTTAAGAGTTTTTGCATCCTAATACCGTCTAGCAGCAATCAACAATATTACGTTTTGTTTCGTTTCGGCAAGGGTGTAAGTGTTTCATAAATAATTTCAAACTGGTCTTTCAGAAACGATTTTTCACCACTAGTGGACGTTGATGAAAACATTAAAACAATTGCGACGATAACTGTAAAAAACGCAACACAACCCCGGCGTGAGAATGTGTGCCGAAACTTTCGCCCATCGGCACACCAACACGAATGTCAGCACGGGGATGGAAAACCAAATTTCTTTGCTGCCCCCGAACGCCCAAACGTGCCTGATTCAACGGGCGCGCACCCGCTTTTCCGCACCGAGTGTGGTGTGATCAAATCTATGCGCGTGGGGTAGCAGAAAAGCGGGTTTCCACGATTTCTTAGCTGCATTCTTTAAATGTAAAAAGGAAGCTAACCCATTGTTGGCCACTTTTTTGAAATGTGCCCGAAAACAATGAAACCTCCCCTGCTGGGGCGGTCGGAAAAAGAATGGGAAGCCGAAAACTGTCACACTAGAGCGCAGTGTGGTAAGTGATTTTTCGGTCGTTTCACATCCACATCGTGATGACCATTTTCTCTTACGGCCGCAGTTGTGGACTAGGGCGGTGTGTGGCTGTTGTTTTCATCAACGTTCTCGTATCACTTAAGGCCACAGCACGACGACAGTATCGGTTTTCACCAGGGAAAACGAAATATTAGATGAGCGATTAAAATGCAGCCACGAATTGGATGAAAACACTGTTAAGCTGATGATGCTACTCTCACAATTTTTAACACCTGGGTACCATGAACACTGCTACTGACAAACGTAATAAGGTTAAATCATCAACGAGCTTACCTGGTCGAGTAATAAAAGGTTATAAGGGGGAAAATATAATACATTTATCATCCATGTATAAAATTATTATTTTATAAAATAACATGTATAAAAATTGCACATAAAAGTAGCTTGGTTTGACATTATTGTTTCATCATCAAGACCTCGCTCTTCCAAAACCTTATTTCTTCTTCTCTGCGTTGCAGAATGCTATTGACTAAAAACTAATAACGGCAACACTTGCACCATCCGTAATAATGTCTTCAACAGCGGGCCAACATAGATTGCGTCATAAATTGCACTATCATGATTCGAGTGTTCTAGTTTCCCAAACACGATGGATGCATTCTTTCTGAAGCGTAATTTTTAATAGCAACCAATCTAACGCAGAAGGTGTGCTATCTAATGCGATAAATCCACCTAGCCGGGGGTTGCTAATGCAGCAAGTCTCATCGGGAATTAGTTACGCCCAAATGTAACGGTCGCATGAAACCACCGGGAAGGTTATTAGTTGATAGAGTTGTACCGGCTCGTCAACGTCATCCGAGGTTAGCTAGAATGTGGTTGCGCGGGCCGGCAGCTTCAGCGTGCCGTGGTTGATGCGCTGCTGGTACCTCAGATACGTTTCCATTAGGACACCTTTTAATTAATCTTTCGAGATTTTGAGCAGTAGTTGTTTTTTTTGCAAAACCCTCATTCCCGATACTACATGCGCCAGTGCCCGGCCCGGGTTTGCTTGCCCGTTAGCGTCATCATGGACCGGAGCGCGACTTTAATTTGCCGTAACTCTGTTGTGCCCGGCGAAAGGAATCGGTCAGCTAGGCGTACTTAAATGGCAACCATTTGTTCCTCTAATGATCGTTTTTGCTATGCGCAACGAACAACAACAAAATGTATCGCAACACCCGTTTGAACGGGAGCTTCCAGCAAGTACAATGCTGACGGGACGGTAAAGCAGGAATAGGAAACGTTGCTAAAATATAAGAATAAAAGGCGGCAATTAAAACAATCATTTGCCGGAGACAAAGACTTAGCGATGGACCCGGTACTGCGTGATCTCGAGAACGGTCACCAATATGGCCATCACGTAACTGTTTAATATAAACTGGAACAGATAGTATTTAAAAAGCTAATTATATGATTACTTTACAATCATTATTCTCTACATAATTCAACCTCCATACCATTCACATCAACGCAATTGCATAGTCTTCGCAATTAAGAACAATGCTGTTAGTTGTTTTTTTTTTAATTGGATTTACGCATTATCAATAATTGTTAATTTCTTCCTAAACTAATAAACAATTTTTATTTTAAATTTTAAACCTCCAAACAAAAGTTAATTGAAAATCGCTGAAGCGCGTAACTGCTAAAACTGTAACCAACAGTCCAAAAGTAGATCACAAATTGCTGAAGTAGCATGTTTACGATCAAATAAAATGGAAAACGATACGTTAAACTGAAACAAATCGCATCACAAAAGAAAGTAAAACTGCCATAAAACCCTATTTGCTGTTCATGCTTTCCTCGGGGGGATCTTTTCTCGGGGGCTTGTACTACTATTAGTTCGTTGTCTAGAGTGTATATAGCTTAATAAAAATGCCCGTTGACTTTTGTCAAAGAACCGTGCGCAGTTGTCATTTTACCATGTCATGAGTGTAAGCTGTCAGGCGAAAGGAAAGCGTCGATCATCATATAGTTCACACTGGTTGGTGGAAAAAAAACAACCCTTTGCAATGGCTGATTGGCCCCCTACTGTAATTCCTGGGAATATACTTTTTTCCCGGCGATGCTTCAAATAATGATACGAAGTGTCACTTTCAATGTGATCATTAAACCAAATTAAATCAACACTAAACGCTACACACCGTTCAGCGCAAAGAGCCTATTAGACGGGCTCATTTGTTAGCTGCGGATCACAAAATACAAACATAAAAATGGTGCAAAAATTAAAAGGAAGAGCAAAATAATCGGTACAACCAACATATACCCAAGTGCGCCGCTCTGTTATTGCATTTTCGTGCACACGGTGGGGTTGGCGGATCATTTGTGTGAATCACGCGATTATTAAAATAGCAAGCATTGTCATCCCCATAGGTACGTTCGTCTGTCATTTCGCAATTGTTTCGTTGGCAGCATCGTTCGGATGGAGCTTCACCCATCAGTGTCAGAAAGCGATTGATATTATGCAAATTGTATCACCATCACTTCATCCAGTGGAAGTTCTCAGCTATATTAAACATACTTAAAGTCGTCCTACCATAACGTCTTGGGTAGATTACGGTCACCATGGTACCTATGGTACCGTGGTTCGATTTGCTAAAACTTTCCCTTGCCTTCTTACGACTAATAAAGTGCCACACTTCGGGCGTGTCGATTTAAGTCCGCTCGAAACTAAGCGAGTAATGGCAGAAAGCAAAACGGAGCACATCCAAAAAGACACAGCAACATATAATTTCCTTGTGCAAACGACAGCTTACCTACCGTATGCTAAAGACTTGCTTCCTGCCCGGGTCAAGGTGGTACGGTTCGTCTAGCAAAAAACCCACTCGCCATAAATTGAGATGCAGAACGAAATTGGATCACCGAAACGGAAACAGTGTTGAAAAACGAAAACCAACACCCCACCAGTGGACGGTTCAGGGGCGGTGCTGAATGCTGCATCGTGCACGATCGCGGACAGGTATGTTGTTGTGGTGCCGCACAACAATGTGACATTAAAAATGCATACTAAAAAGAAAGTATCTTTACGATTGCTAAAACGCGAGAGCGCCATATCATCCTCGATTCTCACTCGCTGGAAGTACGGCGCGCTCCGAGGGCAGCGATACACGATGGGGATGAAGAAACATTTTCGACAAAATGCTAGCAAATCAGCTCAGCTTACAGTAGCCTTCAGTTTGCGCACTATGGCGCACTGAATCCGTGGAGAAAACGGCAACGGAAACAATGACCCAGCTGGAAAGTGAACAATATCACGACAGTAAGCGTTAAAAGAAGTGCCGAAACCAAAAATTACGACAAATAACAAGACGTGCCCTGGGGTAGCACGTTTGCACCACTTTCCGGTGGTTTATGGCTTGGTTGAGCTAAAACATATTTGCAGAAGGACGCACTGCTGCACTTTCACTCGTTGTGTTATTATTGGTAACTTATCACACGCTAGAACATACTTAATTCAGATTATTTTCTCCTTCTTTCGTTTTGGCTTAAGGACCTACAAGGTAGTTCTGGTCACTTAAAGGCTTGCTAAACTTATTGATACCACAAAGTTGGTTGGGCAATTCTCACTACGGCGCAAACGGCCCGGAAGTGATTTGTTCCTCGGTCATGCCATGTGAAGACCGGGTGCAGCTATCGGTATCGGTCATTTCGTGCTCGTGTACTCTCTGATTCAGTTAGTTTATAGTTAATCAAATCAGTTACAAAACAATCCTATGGAACGACTTACCGGTAGGAATTCTTCATTTTTTTTCTTTGCCACGGTTACAGTGAATTCAGTATCACCCGCAGACTTTTACAGGGAACTTCGCCAGGATGTGTGCGTGCTTTAGACTCGTTAGCCTGGCACGCATATACCCTTTACACTAATCCGCACCAGAACTTCCCGTCATCTTTCAACGCATTAGCATCCGCACAGCAATGCCCGTAACATCATGTACGCAGGCAACTCGTTGATTTCTGCTCCACCCAACGTCCCGTCAAAGCGAGACATCCACCTCAAGCACAACCTGACGTTACGTGCCACTGTCCCTTCGATTTAGCACTTGCAGTGCTTCGCGCTCCCGCTGAAGCGTATTTCATTTCGTCAACGATTGTTAGACTTGAGGTAGAAAATTAGCATATTTTTAATCACCATTAAGCCTGCCACACCACCAGGTACAAGACAAGAAGAAAAATTGCACTACCGGTACTGACACAAGTAACGGAAGGAACAGGGCTCAAGCTTAAACTCGTCGTATTTGTGGTGGGATGTTTCTTTTTTTCATCTGTCTCCTCTAGTGCCCGTACTAGGGGTTGCACTTGTTCATGCGATAATCAGTCATTTTCAAGCGACACGTGTACGATGCACATGGGAGGAGGTCCGTTCTATGATGAGTTCAACGGATTAGAGTGCCGCAAGCTTGGTACAGAATGATTCGTTCAGATCGTTTGCCTCGTTCCTGCCTAAGTACAAACGGCGAGTGAATTCTAGTTTAAATCACATCCAATCCCATCGCATACATCCGCTAGGCGTGCTTTTGAAATGGACAGGAAAATTACGTCCAGATATCCCGCTGATCATATCTTACGCAGATATCCCGTAAGATCTGTACAGATAGAAGACGAACAGTAAGCAGATATTTGGCAGAAACTATTAAACAACCAGTTTTTAAGTGTATTGTCTCTGATCGAATTTAGAAGACAATTTTGCTGAAATTAAACAATATTCTTAATAGACTTATTCAGACTTAATAGAAGCAATGTTACCGTAATCGTTTCGCAAAGCAAAATACGTAAAAAACGAAATATGGTACTATCATTAAGCTTGTTATGCTTCAGGTTAGAAGGTCCGCCTCTATCACGTATGGCTAGGCGCTAGCCAATTAAACGGTTGAAACGAACAGAACATTTACCAGCGCTAATCCTATTAAGCTGGGAGAATGCAAATTTTACCCGAGAAAAGCACACACATCTGCTTTGGCGGTATGTGGCTAGCAGCAGTGCGTTGTGTCAAGAAATCGCAACTCGTTCTTACGGTCTTAGGAAAAGCGGCAGCTAAAATACGTCACCGCCATCAACGGCACTTCCATTCAATCTAGCCAAAGGCGCGGCAAGAATAATCGCACCCACCCGCGTCAGTGCAATGTGCGCTGTTAGATGACTTGCGCTTGACGATTCTGAACTGTGAAAATTAGCCACGGAACTGATACGTGCCCGCAATACCATACCATCGCCTCCGTCCGTTCCTCCGCAGGGCAAATGAATGAATCAAATTTAACGCCACCCTATCCGATACGCAGCTTTTATACCACGATCCGGTGAGCGTTGGTGCTTTTCATTATATTGTTTTATTTTTTTACTACCTCACACAACCACCCAACTTTTTGAGCGTCTTGCCTTTTCCGTTGCGGCTCAAAATCGTATCGAATGTCATAGTCTTTTTCCGGCATTCTCGCCCAATTGACGAACGATTTAAAACAGTGCTGAGTTGTAAGATTGGGGTTTTCGATCGTTTTTCTTCTGTACTCACCCGGGGGGGCGTGTACTGTACTGGGTGAAAAAGAGTAAACGGTACGCTTTTCTCGGTAGGTGATACGTTTGCACTGTTTTTCCTTTCGGGCGGGTAAGAAAGGTTCTGGCGTACTAACGGGTTAAATTCCGGTACTGGTGCGTTTTCTGCGCTCAGATTTTGAAAGTTAACCGCAAATGTTTCTTGTGCGCAGCGATGCATGAGTACGAGCGGCAAACCGCTGTTCTAATCCGTATAAATTGGGAAACTGGTTGAATGTCCGCTCGGAGACAGCTATATTGAGATTGGTTTACTAACAGTATTACTACGAATTAAAATAACACTTACTTATGTATCATTAATAGCTTCAAGGTTTTATAAAACAATACACTTAGCCCTACATAGAATCGGTGTAGGTGTTTGCAACGATTTTATAAAGTTTGTTTAGTATCATAAAGTTTAAATCTTACCTCAAACACATTCTCTTTTGCATGCACAGCTTACCGAGCAGCAGATAGCGCGTAAGTCACCGATAACCACCCATGAGACAAGCCGGACCAACAAATCTTAAACAGCAAGCAAATGGACAAATTAGCAACTGCTTCAATCCGTGTGTGCAAATTGAGATACCAGCCCAAACGACACTTTCCATTCGGTTCGTGCCGACTAGTGTCCGAACTAGCTCATCCATTCCATTTGCGCGGTAGTACAGAGACACAGGGTAATCAGCAAATACCCAGCCACCCCCGCCCTTACAATTCTGTCCGTCGGCGGTCACGGTCATGTCTACTCGTGCCTACCAAGGAGCTGATCTTAAATCACGATTGTGCGCGCCACGTCAAGCAGGCGCGCGAAGATGCGGAAGCTGTCGACGCCCGTTCTTTGTTAGCGCAAATCTTAAAGCTTAATTTATTGTTATGGTTTTGACACATGGAACCCAAAGCCACTGCTGCCACCGGTATCTTCAAGTAGTTGCGTACCGGGACGCCGGTACCAGCAGATTTGATCGTCCGTGTCATCGGGGTGGTTGTTTTAATAAAAGGTTTACCGCTAATGGTGGTTTTCTGACATGTCGCGCGACATAGCCCACCGAGCGAGACTACAGAGTTCCTTGAGGTACTGTGATCATTAGCGCACCGTTACAACCTGGCTGATGCCGTATGGTCAAATGAAGTTTATATTCAGATTTAATTTTATTTTTCTATTTACGAAGACTCTATATCTACTTCTACCTAAATTCTATGTTAATGCTCTTCTAGTGATATTGATTCATGTATTTACTATCTTATAAAAGATAAGTAAGATAAAAGATAAGAAAAGAAGTAGTTTAAAGGTCTCTAAGTACATTGTTTAACAGCAAATTGTTTTAAAAAAAATGATGATCATCTTTCCTTTATTTCATGGTGAAACGATTGTTCATTTTAGCGACATAACAAAAACATTACTAAACAGACACAATCACATTCAGATAAGTGTAATTTGAATTGATTTAGGTAATTTTCAAATCTAACAAATCTTTGTAATCTATGGAAGTTTGAAATTAGTAAAATGAGCAGATAGCAGAGTAAAGAATGACCTCACAAGAATGTAAAAAAAAAACAATATTTACTCCCAACCACTTTAGCAAACTGTTTGGGTGATGCTTGTCGTAACATAGC
>KZ063462.1:20689-44207 GCA_002091835.1 Anopheles maculatus | reverse complement strand
CCAGAAGGAAGGAAGGAAGACCAACCAGCCAAGAAGGAAGGAAGACCGAACAGCCCAGAAGGAAGAAAGAAAGACCCCCAAGAAGAGAGAGTGGAAGGGTCAAATAAAAAGTAGGATCGAACGACCGATCCTAAAAAAGCATTTAGGTGCTTTACGATGACTGATTGGCTGTGTAAACCCTGTATCAACTTTGATCAAACATTCTCTACAGCATAAGCATTGTGTAGAGAATAGAATAAATTGTAGAGAGTAGAAATGTATGAAGAAGTAGTAAGAAAATTGTAATAGATTTCTTAATCTAGAATAGAATCATTAGGAGTAGATTAAAAAATATATAAAGAAGGACATTAGTAATCTAAAAGGGCAAATAAGAGTAGGGATAAAATAAAGGCAAATAAAAAGCCTACTGAGAGTAGGGATGTTCTTGGTTCAAGAGAGTTAAGAGAATCTTCAGAGAGAAACGAAAGCAAAAAATTGTCAGTTTTTGGACGGATGTTGACGAGAACGGGGCTCCGAACGTGATTAGAACGGCGAACGTAATAGATATATAAAAGTAATAGATATATGAATAAATGCATTGAAAACAACTGGAACAAACTTAGAAGAGGGCAAAAGTGTAGTTTCAGGCGGCAATAACGACACATTGAAGCACCGACCAGCGCACTCGACTTGCGAGTGGCGCAATTCATCTCGTTACGAACCCGAAAAGACAATCTAATCAGCAATTAAACAAAAACAAACTAACTCATCCAAACGATGCAAATAGTACAAAATAACATAACGAAACCCGAAACATTTGTTTGCGACAACAACCTTAAGTTCTTGTCTCCATACGAAAAAATACTATAAGCAAATTGATACACCTAGCAACTTTACTGAAAGACAGAAAAAAAACTATTCGAACCAACAAACCAATTACACCAATACTTACCAATTTGATACTTTTGTTTACGACAAAAGCCTTATGCCCCAACGGACTAACACCTATTTTAAATATATTGAACTTAATGTGAAACAGTAAAAAATTGGTATAAACAAAGCGAACAAACCTCGACGGAGCAGAGTCGTTTGGACCGTCAGGTTTGGATAATATCTAACCGCGAACGCGCGAACACATCACATTCTATTTGTGTTTCTTTAAGATTTTTATCCAATGGATTATCTTATAGAGCATTGGCCCAAAGTTTCAAAATATTGAATTAAACTGTTGGGTCAGTTAGCTATTGCACATGCGAAGCTATATGGACAAGTCTACAAACCACTCACATGCCTGTTCCAACAATCGAAAAGCTTTATGAAGTTTCACATGAATTTGAGAGACTACATGGATACCCGCGCATTGTTGGAATTCCGGATCACTTGTTATGAACTATAAGAAATATTTTTCTATACATCTTCAAGACATCGTCGACGCGAAAGGAAAATTCCTAACCGCAGATATAAGAGATTATGGTAGACTATCGCTTCGTCGCGCTTATCGCGTGTTTTTAAACAGCAACACGTTTCAAAATATTGAAAGAAATATTTTAAAATTTTCTTCATCCACACCGATAGAAGGATGTAGCATTGAAATGCCGTACGTTATATTAGGTGATCAAGAATATCCTTTAAAAGAATACTTAATGCGACCATATTCTTCCGATGCAGATCGATTGACAAATTATGACAAAAGGCATAGCTCTATAAGACGTATAGTTGAATGTGCATTTGTGGTTTGCGTTTATAAATGGAGATCACTGAAAACAGAAATGCAGATGAATCCTAAAGATATTGATATAGTTATTAAAACTATTTGTTTACTCCATAATATTTGTATAGATTTTAGAGACATTTTTTACAACCCACAGTAAGTAAGTGCTGATTCAGGAGATATATTTAGTCGTCCGAACAGACTATCAAACAATGCAACACGTATGGCATATAAAATTCGAGATGAATTTAAAAGTATATTTCATTAGCAGTGATGTAATTTACAATATTTAATGAACATTTTAATTCTGTTTTGTCATAAACCACTATGAATTTTAAGATATACGGCCTTATATTTTATCACCTAATATATAAAAATATACTAGCGAATTTATTTTTTTTTAAATAATCAACATACTATAAATTTAGGATATTTTATAATCGAGTGCTAGACTCGTCGCGGTTTGAGGAAAGAAGCGCAATAACACCGAATTGTGCCGGTCGAACATTTTGGGTCTTGCATATGGGCATGTAGAGAACGCGATAATTGATTAACACGATGAACGTGATATTCAAACAACAAAACAGAAATTATAAACCACCAACAGCTGCATTAATGGACAGCATGTCCATTAACAACAAACTAGTTGTAACTTATTGTTTTGAAAAACCATAGTCGCAGGCCTAAAATAAACATACGCATTTTATGCATACGCAAAACTAAGGAACGACAGGAGCAGAATGCATGGTTAAATAGAATTGCAGTTGAGCATAATCATGTCTTATCTTCGACCATGAAGATCACGTAGCACCAGTTTGTGCCTTAAGCAAGATGTAGAACAACTCGCGGTAGTAAAACTCAAGTGATTACACGTGCACTCTCGAACTGATTACGTTACATGGTATCGAAGAATCAAGCAATGCTTGTTTCGATAACACCAACGTAAAGACAAGAATCGCCTCATGTGCATCCCACGCAAGGAACTCACTGACACAAGTTAATTTCGTGGACATATTCTAATTCTCACAATCTACACAATCAAATATTGCTATCATATAAGAACTTTAAAATTTGAATAAATAATCCACTCGACGTTTTCCATGCTTTTACTGCCGAACCATCAGGCTTGTGCGAGAAGCGATTGTTTCGATTCTCCAACAGATTCGGAACAAAGGTATTCCTACCTACAGGAACAGGGCACTTGTCTTCTCGAAGCTTCTAAACTGGTAAATTATCTTTTCGGAAGAGGACAAATAACGACGACAGGGACCGACCAGTGGAGTCGTCGTGGATGAAAGTTAAAATGCGATTGTATCATAAAATATATTGTATTACATACCATTTACTTTGCAAATTTCAGCTAATTTCTTCCAAATCAGTTCCACAACCGGCCTTTTTTATAGTTCGCTTCAATCGAGTTCCAACGCGGTTTCACTCATGAAACAAACCAATTCAAAGTTGATTTTTCTATTTTCTGATAGAAAACTTATTTGTTACACGAATACACAACGTAAACATGATTTAACTTGTATATTTTTACTAATAAACTTGCTTTCACAGCAATGCTGTATCAAGTCGACACACAAAATGGCCAAACATCAAACAATCCAAAACAACTTTTTCTCCGTACCGGTCACCTTGACATATATGTTTGACAACCGAACCAATGTTCTTTACCAAGATTGCTAGTGTGAAGGTGTGTCAACGAACAAATACAAACCGAATTGTATTGAAAAATGTTCGTTGACAGATTGTTCTACAGCACCTCCATGCAGCCACATACGTTTGTTTTTGTACTTTGTACACGGCATTTGCTTCTTAGTAACATCCATCTACCGCAAAAGCACCCATGGAAGCACCCCCTTCGAAAATAGTGCGCCTTGCACAAGCTGAGTCCTTTATTGGACAAGCACGAAGGAAAGGGCGCATTGAAAAATATGTATGGGCTGATGACAACACAATAATTGAGAACGAAGCTTTCTTTTCTAGCCTGATAAGTCGAGCTAACGGACCGTTTTTTAATTTGTAACATTTCATACTCTGTATTGGAATAAATGCTAAAAAACCTGAAAGCTCCATTGTTTCACTGGGCAGGCCGTTGCGTTTGCAACAAGCTGGTATCATGAGAATTATCGACATGCAAACCATCAAACAGCGATAAATGATATAAGGCTCAAATTCCATTTTTCACAACTAAAAGCTACATATTTTTGTATTCCAACAATTACGCGTTTAATCTAAGATAGTAAAATAAGTTTTACCTACAATGGAGAGATAAATAAATAATAGACAGAGCGATACATCCTACCGGGTTAACGGTCGGGAGAGAATTTGACCGCTAATCAGATCGGTGATTCGCCAGCCGATGTCATTGATCATGGTTTTGCTTGTAAAGAGCTGCAATACTTGCGATTTAAAACTTAGCAGTAGTTTATACATGCTTATATATGTTTATTGAAAAAGCTGAACTTAGACAGAAAAGGAACGGTTATGCTATTAAGGGGTAATCTTCAAACATCTTCCGGAGCATTTATATGCTTCAGTAAATGTCGGGGCGGCCCGGTGGTACATGCGTCAGCTGCCCCGGTCTTCACACGGCAGAACCGGAGTTCAAGTCTCATCTGGGCCGTTCCCTCATAGTGAGGATTGACTTACCAACTATGCGGTATCAATTAGTCTAGTAACCCAGAAAAGGCAGGCATGACCTTAAGAGGTCGTTAGGCCAACAAAGAAGAAGAGGAAGATATTTATATATGCTATGCTACATGCGCAGGGCAGTGGTATCTTTTAACCATGCTGCACTGCCCGATACGCCACCGACTCGATGCCTGCACCAAAAGCATGATTCCTATCAGCGATGGGCAGCCCGCAGTCAAGCCAACGCATAGTAAGCATCTCACACTGACTAATTATTACTCCCTCAGGACACAAAAAAACCCATATCTTACAAAATAATTACAATATATTTTCGCTCAAGTATTCGCTTTCTACCAGATGATTCATCATCGGTTTTGCTTGTGCAGATGGTCGTAAGTAGTGATGGGCCAAATGACTATTTTCGCGGATCGACCCGGAGTCGAGTTTGACACTATAGGAATCGAGTTCGACCCGTGGGTGCAATAGGTTCGGGTTGACCCATGGGTGCAGCAAACCATATGCGAGTTCGACCCGTTGGTTCGGGTCGACCCGAACCCATTGCACCCACGGGTTGAAAGGTTCGGGTCGACCCGCACATCACTAGTCGTAAGCAAACATTCACCATGATTGTCAAACTAAAATTCAATATGACTGGTATAAGACTTCACATCTTAATATAACCACCTTGGTCTTGGGCAACACTGCACACTCAAAGCTGCGTCATTCGAAGCAAGCGAAAACTTGCAGCCATTCTTCTTCTATGTTTGTAGACAAATTCCGGCGTTGCTAAAAAATATTAAACAATTTGCTGTGAAAACCAGTTTAAAGTAGTGAAATGGACACCCTCTTAATGAGCGAAGAGTGGTTAGCTACACTGTCGTGGGCGGTGGAAGTGAACGAAGCCAATTGGCGAAGACGCAACCGGCAAATTGTGCGCAGGTGGTGGATGCGACCAATTTTTTACCGGCGGCATGAAGACGGCAACCGCTTGCTGGAAAACATTGTTGCTGAACAGGCCGACGATACCATCCTTAACTTTCTTCGGATGAAGAAAGACGATTTTGATGGTTTGCTGCAAGCAGTAGGACCGCAAATAAGACGCATGAACACCAATATGCGCGACGCCATCACCGCTAAAGAAAGGTTGCTTATTACGTTGCGGTACTTAGCAACCGGAGAAACATTCAGTAGTTTGCAGTATTTGTTTCGAGTGAGTAACTCGCCCGTGAGTGATATGCTGATATGGTCAATTCATAACTTTCTTGTATTGTTTCAGGTATCTCGTTCCTCCATAAGCAAAATTGTGAAGGAAACGTGTGTCTGCCTTAATAATACTCTACGGTCGTATGTGAAGGTAAGATTCGGTATCACTTAAACCTAAAGTATGTTTCTTTCGATTCTGTTTTTTTAATTAATTGTATACCAAGACGATTTCATCAATAACTCACTCATTCATTTAACATTTGATATTTTATTTGATAATTATCTTACAACGATCCTAACTATACTAACGATCACTATTTACTAACTATCACTAGTGGTAGTCTATCAACTAGTGATGCTAACTATCACTATTTAAACTAACTAACTTACTAACTATAATTTCCTTTAGGAAAAATTTGTTTCGAGACAGTAAAATCGCTCGAAACGATAGCTTCTCGCACAAGCCTGTAGTTCGGATGATAATTGTGTGTTTCAAAACACACAAGTCCGCCGTGTTGCGGTTTGTGATTGCAAGTGAAGTTTATTAAAAATAATCTGATCTTATATACTAAAAACATTCCCGTAAGCTAGAATGTTAGAAAAGGATAGAAAAGTTCGAGGAGGTAGAAATTTCCTAAAATATTTAGCGTAGGCGTTTTCCTAAATTTGGTGTGTTTATTTGAAGTGTACCGTAATTTACCTCTTTATTTATTGCCCCGTTTAATGCGCTCGCTCATTGTCGTTATCAAGAAGGCACACCTTTTACCCGTTTATGTTTGTGGCATTTCTAAATATATCCATACCTGAAAATATCTTATTGCTCGTCCCTTGGCTGGAGGTTCGATTTTCCCTAAACCCTAAATATTCTCGTAAGTCTTAATGTTAGAAGGAGATAGCAGATGTGAAGCGTTTCCAGATGGGAGAACCTTTTTTGTAATTTAAATGTTATCCTTGTGTGGGAGTTTCCCTTAAAGTTTGCTTATCTCAAGTATTCCGTATCCTTGCCTCTTTTTATTACCCTGGTTGATGCGATTGCGCATCATCCTTAAGTTTTCTACAAGGCGCATCCTTTACCCGCTTTCGCTTTCGATTTACATGCGCCCGTACCCGAGAATGTTACATTACACGATCCTTGGCGGTAGGCCTTGTTTTCCCTGAAAGCCTTTCGTACTTGAACATTTGGTTTATGTCACCCTTGGTGTTACATGATCCTGCAACGAATGTACCTTATGTCCGTGCATTGATTTCAAGTGTCCTTTTTTTGGTTCTTACGCCCGTCGCAATATATTCCCATCTGGTAGTCGTTGGCATGCAAGTTTTCTCAGCGTCTAAAGTCGTAAAGTTTATTTCTTTCGGTGTCGTATGACTTTTGCGTAAAGGATGAATAACGGATTTTTTCTATAAACGCTACATCTGGTTTGAAGTGGTTCTATCCTTTTTTGAAATTTAAATTTTTCAAGAGCTGTCTATCGGAATTAATTTATGTTATTTTCTAAAACTGTTTTCTGTTTCTCGATGCCCGTTTCTACTTCTTATTCTTTTCCTTTTCTTTTGGTCGCGTCCGCAACAGGAAGGGATTTGTGATATGTGTGTTGCGTGTGTTGCACGGTTGGCGTTCAGTTAGTTACTGTTGAATCTTTTTTTAAATTACATAATTCATTACAAATAATTCATGCTTAAGTTCATTAAATAATTCATTCCTAGGTGGTGGTTGTCAATGTTTCCTTACGCTACTATAAAAATTAAAAGATCGCTAATAATTATTATTACATGACATACTTAACTGTTACTTTGTAATAATACCTTAAACTAGTATAATCCGATATTCTAATTCCATCATATACGATTTTGTGTGCCTTCTTCTTTTTTTCTTTATAAAAATCGATCATTTGATAGTACTTCTATGTAGATAGCATTATCTTTGTTTCTAATTATTACGTAGTTTGAAAACAAATTTAAAAAATTAACACGCTTGGCTGCTATGATTCCGTTTAGCTCAGGAAAACGAAAACATGAAAATGAAAAAAGACCTGGCAATAATTTTCCGTGTTTTCCTTAAACAGTTCCCAAGCCGCAAACTCTCTCGGACAACTAACAAATGTATGTTCTAGCGTTTTTTTAGCCGAACAATTCAGGCAATTAGAGTTAATTAGTGGTAGTAGTTTGTCTTTATTGATAATTATATACATGTAAGAAGCGATGCCACAATGGGTTTAGCTGATTTTTTTGTAATTTATTGCCTTTAGAGGAGATTGGATTTCGAGTGGGAAAATAAGCAAAACCCACCTCAGGACAAGACTTTTTTTTTAAGACGACAAGTAACAAAAGAACAGATACTAAAAAAACTAAACTTAATTTAGTTATCTATACAGTGCGTAAGAGTGGGTAGTGGAAAGTGGGAGAGGATGTAAAGGGGTGGTTATGATTCTGAACGATGGATGGATTCCAGTAGAGTAGCGTTTGGGTTAGTACTAGCTTTTGAAATATATTTGGAGTTGAGGTTTGATACGAAGGTTTCGATGGTTTCAATATTGCAGATTCTATGCACATAACTAGTTCTATAGTTGAATATAACTAGGGGGACATTCAAAAAAGTTTTTAAAAATTTATATTGGATCCTTAGCACTTTTTTTTTGTTTGTTTTAGCACAGGAGTACCAAACTGGAAATCCATATGTTAGTATAGTTTTGAGATTCTGTTTAAAAAACAATAGAGCCTGCGGTATATCTTTTCGCCCTTGATCATAGGGTTTTCAATATGTGGCTTGTAGGTGAGAGTTTTATCTAGAGTTATGCCTAAGTACTTAAGCTTAGTGCTCTATGGCAAATATAATTACTTTTTGGACGCCACGGTTTGACTTTTAAAATAGATGTTTATTGCAAACACTTGAGGCGCGTCCTCTGACCTTGAGTTACAAGTATGAACTGAACTATTATTGTTCGATCGATTTGACCGGTAATCCGACACTGCTTGGCAACAGCTTAAGCGCAGCCGGAAGTTCCATGCTGCGTCGGCGTGTTGGTCCGTCGTTGACTCGGTCACCGGATGCTTGTTGCTGTGTCAGCTTTGGTGCTTCGGTCGACGGGGTGGTGTCCGTGACGTCACTGGGTCGTCGGCCGATGCTTGTGGTGAGTCGGGTGAGCACGTGTGTCTCGATACACGTAACTATATATTCCATTCAATTGTAGATTAATGTTTGGTGTTTTGCGAACGAGTGAAAAATATGGCTTCAGACGTATTAGGATTGATCTTCAATTACCATTTGTTGCAGCATTTTTGATAGATAAGTAATAACTTGTTTAACGTTTTAATAACTGATTTCGAGAGTTTATAACTTGTGCCTATGGCTAAATCATCTGCGTACTGGTAGTGTGTGCAGTTTACCATTTTAAGTATGTCTGCCGTAAATATGTTGAAAAGTAAGGGTGAAAGTACGCTTCCCTGTGGCACACCCGCAACTGGAGAATAATTATTAGATTTAGAGTTGTTAATGTGCATTAACTTTTTACTTTACTTTTAGATGATTTGGATCGATTCTTCTGAATTGAAAAGTTCACTGCTATTAATTACGTCGGCGTACGGATAAGTGTGTATGTGTTTAGGAGAGAATTTTGAATAGGAGAGGGAAGAGGAGTAAAAACACTATTTGATAACTGTACCTGGTTCTATGTTGAAAATATTTATCCGTTTTGTATTTTCGGTTTACGTTTATTAGATTTAGTTGCTGCACTAATCGTTTTGAACACCCACTAAAGTTGGCCGTATGGTTACCGTCGCAATTTGCACATTTTAGTTTATGCGTCGGAATTTTTTCGTCGTCTGCTGCTGCAGGTAATGGGCTCATGGACGATTTGTGTCCTAAGAAACATTTGATACGAGGCGGTGTTCTGAAGCAGTTCTCAGCACCATGCCCAAATCTTTGGCAGTTTTTGCACTGCATTATACCAGGTTGTCCGGAGTAATAGCGCCGTATTACCATTTAATGGTTAAGAGATTTAATGGATTGTAGCACTTTAATCTCTACTGTCCCCTTTGTAAAGTGTTGCAGGTATAGCTTGCTGATCCAACCTTTTCATTTTGATATGCAACTTTTTAATTGCTATCGGGATTATTTTCTCCTGTTCCAGGATCAGTGCACTTTCAGTTCATCGGTCGGCATGTCAATGAGACCATTTAAAACGATTTTTGTTGATTTGCCTGCGTGTAACTGATATGAGTGAAATTTCGTATTGGTCGTTTTCAGTTGCTTGCACATTGCTTTGAAGTCATTTGTATTTGTAGTGCGTACTACAATACCTTTGAAGGTAGCTGCCGTAGTATATCGCATGACACCTGCTGCTATAACCTTTTTATGTACGTCCGATACATAGGAACTGGCGACCGTTATTGGTGGTGGTTCGTGGTCCTACTCAACATTGCCGGCCGGTACGGGAGCTGTATGTGTAGTGTCCATCTCGTTATCATCAAGCGATAATAAAGGTGCGAACGGATTAGCTGCACACGCTTGTACTACATTTGGCAGTATTCTGCTTTTCGTTCTCGTTCCCGTTGCCTTCGAGATTGGCTGCTTAATACTTTTTTGAGAGCGGTGACCCATCTTGGGTACGCTCTTTGGATATTTGTTTCCACTATCTCTGATTGTATTCTTTCGTAGCACTGATCAAACGTCTGTACTCCACGGAGGATAGATAGCGAACGGAATTATAGTGAATTGATTTTTTATATTCAAATTTTCTTCCGTTTTTTTTTGTTTTAGACTCTATGACTATTTTCGCATCTGGTAACGTTGCGTGTTGAATATACATGAAACTAACTTTCAGACCTTGTTGCTCTATCAAATGTCTATTTGTCAACTCGATTTGGGTCGGTCCTGTGGCCGTGGCTGCAGCGGCGTCGGTCTCCATACGGCAGGTTCGGATAGCCTCTCCATACGCAGGACTGACTTTCCAGTTACGGGTAAAGCTAAGTCACAGAAAGATATCAATAGAAGAAGAAGCAGAATGTAAGCTTTTATGGACGGGGTACATGTAAATTGTAAATTGTAGTGTACTTACATAAGCCTCTGAGACATGGACTTGGTCCATGAGAACGGCCGGGATAATGGATTGGCAGACGACGGCGCTAGACCGTGAGCGGTATCGAGGATTGTTGCTGCAGGCCAAGACCGCGAAGCGGTTGTAGCGCCTGACAAGCAACATGTAAATTAAGCCCTTCTCTTTCTCTTGGTAGAGCTAATTGCTGCAATGGGGTTATTATAGATATACAGTGGTGGGTAATCCAAATCGGACACTCGATTTTCGGGCGCTCTTCCCAGTTTGCGACACTTTTACCTGTTTCCTAGAATTATTAAACGACATGAAAACTGTACAATAGTCTTCTTCTACTTCTCTTCTTCACAAATATGTGAAAAGAAATTAAAAAATGCTCTGTTCGCTGGAGTGATTAATATTTACCGTGTCGTTTTGTGTTTCACAAGTAAGAGAGATTTATTTCCTAAATGAACTAATATTTAATACTTTTTGTTCGTGTGAGAACCCCTGCACTCAACACGAATGTTGCCTGCGCGAGTGCCCCAGCTTAACGAAAATACAATCGTACTTTCGTCAAGTGTCAACTCGTCAGGGTTGAATACAAACATCCTCCCCACCTTGGCGAATGTCTAAACAAACAACAATAATCTTAGCAAACGGCGTGGTCTACAGAGTGCTGGTGTTCACCCTCGAAAATCTTGAAAAGCTACCCGAGCTCACGTGCGGCTTCTTCAAAATTCTTCCAATTTTCGGAATGCACATGGGATGGCAGTCCTTGTCGCAAAGTGAAACGGCGTAAAGCAGCGAGAAATGCGGCGGTTGTGAGGTCCCGCACGAGCTCCAAGTGCACGGCTTTCGTAGCGAAACACACGAAAACGCACAAGTAGCTGTTAACGGCTGCGGCTCGGCGATGTGCTGGCTTCAAGTAGAGCGGTCCAGCGTAGTCCACTCCAGTAACCCCAAAAGGACAACCAAGTGTGACGCGCAATAGGGCAAGCTGGTCAATTGGCTGCTTGGCGAGTGCAGGATCCTGTCGAATGCATCGGAAACAGTTGCCTACGATGTTTTTCACCAGCCGACTTCCGTCTAGGGGCCAGTAGCTCTCTCTTATGTGGGACAACTAGAGTCTTCTGCCGGCGTGCATCAGCTCCTCTTGATGGTGTTCCGCGATGAGACGAGCGAGCTTGTGATGTTTGGGAAGTACCACGGGATGCTTCGATTGGTAAGGCAGCTGCGACAGCTTCAATCGACCTCCAACCCGAATTAAACCCTCCTCGTCAATGAATGAGCTTAATTTGCTTAACGATGACTTTTTCTTTTCAGTTGCCGGACTTCTAAGGCGAAGACGTCTTGTTGTGCCAGTCTACAGAGCGCAGATTTAGCAGTGGCGATGTATTGTGGCGGGATCATCAGTGATGATGAAAACGGCGGCTGTTGCTGGGTGCGCTAAACTTCTGTTTTGCGCGCTAAACGTATGCAATGCTCTATGATGCGAAGCAGTCTGATGTAGGATGCGTAGATATCGAACCACGGATGAGTTGGTGTACTAACGATATTCACACTCACCTGACGGACTTCGAGATCAACTCCGTCAATCGATTCAGGATTCGGGTGTGGCCAGTGGGATGACGGAAGCACAAGCCAGTCGGGGATGGAATTCCACAGCTGGCTTTGCGTGATGCTTGCTGCGTACATGCCACGGAACACTAAATCCGCTGGGTTGGATGAACCGGGAACGTGTCTCCACTGCCGGGGATGAGAGTAGTGCTGCACTTTGGCGACGCGATTTTCCACAAAGATCTTCCAAGTGTTTGTGGGAGAAGCAATTCAGTTCAACGTGACGGTAGAGTCGGACCAGAAAACGGAATCGAACGCTTCGAGCTCCCAAAACGGCGACGCTAAGCTCCAACCTCGACAGTGTGATGCGTTTAAGAGGTGCCACCCGGAACTTCGATGCTAACAGGCTGACACGAAACTCTCCTGACGCGTTCACACAACGCGCATAGACGCACGCTCCGTAGGCCGTCTCGGAGGCATCGGTGAAGGTGTGAAGCTCTACTTTAGAATGAGGTAAGAGAACATACCGATTAATTTTACATTCACGATGAAATTTCCAATCGGACTGAATCGCCTTCCAATGCATGACAAAATGGATCGACGGGTGAGTGTGGTTGGTTCGTCACGAACGTTGGGTTCGAAGCACAATTCATCAGATTCGGGTATCCAGGAGATGCCAAGCTGTCACTGTCTCGTTGGGAACAAACTGGTACAAGGACTGCTTACCGATTTGATCAGCACTCAGACCAGACAGCACATGGAGACGATTCGAGGTCCATTTATGCAGTTCGAATCCACCCTGCCAATGAAATCGTCCACGTAAAAGTTTTGTTTGAAGGCAGAGCAAGCAGGTAAATAGTCGCAACCTTCGGAATCTTCCGCCAGTTGAAGCAATGTGCGTGTAGCTAGGAATGAGGATGGAGAGAGACCGTACGTGACCGTGTTCGTAAGTGTGGCCTGGTGTTTGAGGCGAAAAACGAATCAAGATGCGTACGAAGCGGCGATCGTCGGGATGAAGCAAGTCCTGCCGAAACATTTTCGCTATGTCGCCAACAAGAGCTACCTGGTAGGAACGGAAACGCAGAATTATATCAAGTAGGTCATTTTCCACTATAGGTCCGACACGTATTTAACGAATAACCTGTATTCGTTTTTGCAGAACCGTCAAACACTACTCTCACTTTCGTGGTGGAACTAGAGGCCTTGAAGACGGGGTGGTGCGGCAGTAAATAGAACTGCTATTTTCTGATGGAGATCCGTTTATTCGAAGTTAGTAACACACAGAAGTTTGTAGCTCACTGGAACGAACCGAATACGACTGACTGGTGAGAACAGAGTGCTCCCTTTATATAACGGAATACTCCTTACAATCGAACCAATGGCTACTTGGTCAATCCTAATGATTTCATAGCCTACTAAATCAACACCCCCTCTCGATCGTATACTCCTAACATTTTCCTGAAGTCTTCAAACCGTGTTGTGTCCAAAGCTTGCGTAAAAATGTCTGCTAGTTGATTCGTAGTTGAACATGCTTCAATTTCAATAGTTGCAGCATCAATGTGATCCCTTATGAAATGATGCTTGATGTTATCGTTTTGCCCGCTTACACTCCATATTCTTGGCCATTCCGATACAGCCTCTGTTATCTTCAAAAATTATCACAGGTTGCACAATATTGAATCCCAGATCTTTCATGAGACCCTTTAACCAGATAGCTTCGGAAGTTGCTGCACTCAATGCGACGTATTCCGCTTCGCTTGATGATTTGGCCACCGTAGACTGTTTCTTACTTAACCACGCAACAGTATTACCTTCTTCTTCTTCTTCCTTGGCACTACAACCTCGTGAGGTCTTGGCCTGCTATTGCTAGCTCTCTATGACTTAGTTTTACCCGTAGCTGGATAGTCAGTCCTGCGTACGGGGAGGCGGTCCGCCGGGATTCGAACCCCGATCCTGTCGTATGAAGACTGGCGCCGTTATCGTATACACTACCGGGCCGCCCCAGTATTACCAAACACTTGAAAAACCAATTTTCGATCATTGGTATCAGCTGCCCTATCTGCATCCGCGTATGCGTATCCAACAAGCGTTGTAACTTGCTTGTCTCTTTGTAATTCCAACACCAAATTATTCGTACCTCGCATATACCGCATTATTCGCTTCAGCGCAATCAAATGTTGGTGTCCGGGGTTCTGTTGATATCGCCCCATATAACCAACTGCGTAGCAAATGTCGGGTCGAGTAGACATCATAATGTACATGAGACGTCATTCAAGCTCACGTTAAGGCTCTGTAACAATATCTTTTTCATTTGCCTCTAGCTTCAATCCTTTTTCCATGGGGGTCTTTGATGAATTGCAATTGGACATCCCAAACTTCGCCAAGAGTCGATCGATGTTATTCGATTGTGATATTTGCATAATACCTTCATTCCGGTTATACATTATCTTGATTCCCAAGAAGTGTTTCAAGGTGCCACAATCCTTCATTTCAAACGTTTGCGAAAGTTTATTTTTCAATGCTTCAATCGTGTTATGATTTGTGCCAGCTATCAAGAGATCATCAACGTAAACCACCAGGTATATCATATCGTTACCTTTATCACTAAACCACGTATATAAACAGTAGTCATATTTCGAGCGCGTAAATCCAAGTTTCAATAACACGCTGTTAAACTTCTCATTCCAACAACGTGGGGACTGTTTCAGCCCGTATAACGATTTTTGCAATTTACATGCCATACCAGCAAGTGCTTTTACGCCATCAGGTACTTCCATATATATTTCTTCACGTAGCTCTCCGTGAAGAAACGCCGTCTTCACATCCATTTGGTGAAAGAAACAACGCCGTTGAACTCCTACTGCTAGCACTGTTCGAATGGTTGTCAATTTTGCCACTGGTGCGTATGTCTCTTCGTAGTCCATTCCAAGCTTTTGTTGGCAACCCTTCACTACCAATCTAGCTTTATATCGGCCGCCATCCTTCACTCGGAAAACCCACTTAGATTTAAGTGGACGAACGGATGTGGGACGTTTCACAAGCTTCCATACATTGTTGGCTTTCAAAGAAGATAATTCATCCTCAACAGCTTCCATCCATGATGCACGATCATCTCTCCTCTCAATTTCACAAAACTCAACAGGTGGTATTGTTGAAGCAGAAGCATTCGACGCTAACGTAGCCCGAAAACCAGTCATAAAATTCTTGAATTTCGCTGGAATTCTTCGTTCACGATTACTTCGTCTTGGTGTGGTTGGTTGCAGTTGATATAAGTTAGTAGTACCTGGTTCTTCAAAAACTTCTGTTTCATTGTTTATAGCAGGCACCATAGAATCACTGGCATCACAGAATAATTCTTCCTTACTCAAATACGTAACTACAGCGTTTCCAGCACCATCAACGACATCTTCTTCAGCGTTTACTACAGCGTTTCCAGAACGATCAACGACATCTTCTTTAGCGTTTACTTCTTTTTCCAATTCCCCCTCTTGCTGGTAACGCAAGTCGTCGAAAGTCACCAAATGTGTAATCATCGGTGTACCTTCGTTCCATTTTAATCTGGCCAACTGTTTGCGCAAGACAATCTGACTTCTCGTAGACTTTTTTGCAAAAGAATCTTCTAAAGCTTTCCACATCCCTTTCGCGGTAGATTTCTCTTGTACAATACCAATACACTCATCACTGATGAATCCGACGAGCAGGGATTTGGCCTTCCGGTCCTTCTTCAAGAAACGTTCCCTGAGTTCTCCATCGGCAGGTGCTTCTTCGGTTCCTCTACTTCTGCAGCTTCCATATACTGCTTCACACTGAACCGCCAGTTTTCGAAGTTGGCGCCTTTTAGTTGTGGAATACCCGCACCGTCCTTTATCGAAGTGCCCATAACCTAAAGAGAACTGCTATTTTCTGATGGAGATCCGTTTTTCGAAGTTAGTAACACACAAAAGTTTGTAGCTCACTGGAACGAACCGAATACGACTGACTGGTGGGAACAGAGTTCTCCCTTTATATAACGGAATACTCCATACGATCGAACCAATGGCTACTTGGTCAATCCTAATGATTTCATAGCCTACTAAATCAACAGGCAGATAGTATTCTTGTTCTTCTGCAGCGTGGTACGCTGATTTTAATCGTGGATCGCGCTCTAATCTCCTTTCCAGAAAACGTCGCAATGCTGTTGCTTTAGACACACCGAGCATTTAGTTAAAGTCGGGCCGCATGGATAGGCGAACGATGTATCGGCCTAAATCATCGCGTTGGGTGGTTTCCTTGTATTCGCACCGTTGCTCGTCGGGTGAGTAAGTGTTTGTAACGTTAACCTCTTCCAGCTTCCAGAAGCGTTCGAGCGATTCTTTAAGCGACACCATGCATACAGCGTTGGAAAAGGCTGTACAATCGATTAGAGGGTCAGGATGTGTAGGACGACAGGAACCAATCATGACGTAACCGAACACGCTGTTCATCATAGAAGGCAGATCCGTGGATGTATCATCCTGACGCAGGTTGGCAAAGAAGGAAGCGTAATGATGTCGATCGCACCGATTTACTGACAGGTCTTGTCGAAAGTCCTGCCCCTTGTAAAGTAACACTCACGTTGTCGTGTCTCAAGCCTAATCTACGAAAGAGCCGGTTGTTCATTAGATTAGGTTGCGATGCACTGTGCAAAAGTGCTCGCGCAGAATGCGAGATTCCGTGTGCATCGCCAATGTTCACGAGAGCGGTTTGAAGCAGTACGTGTGTGGGTGTTTGTTTCAAAGCCGCTGCGAAACTACGTTGTGTGTTGGGCGTGTGATCGTCGTGGGTGTGTGTTGTGTTATTCGGTTCACCTTGCGCAGCTGGCTTACGTGCAGTGGAAAGTGTTCCGGTATTGTGTGGTGCGTGTAAAAGTGTGTGGTGAAGTGCGTTGCAGTGTTTACATGTACGGCGAAGAGCAATCTCGTGTGTGATGAGTGTCCCGCAGGCAGTTTAAACACAAACGAGCTTTTACAACGTGTTGTACCGTCGTGCAGGATCCATCTCAAGGAATCGCTGGCACTTTGTTGTCATGTGCGGTTGGCTGCATAGAGTGCATTTCTTCTCGTGGTAATGGTGGTCGGTAGTGGCAAAGCTGGTAGTGCGTGTGAAGTTCGTTCGACGCGATGGTGTTAGAAAGATTCCAGTACGTGCATACGACGTTGTAGAGACGTGATGAGTCCCTCGCAGCTGGGATTGGCATTGGTGGAAGCGTGTTCCTCTCAATCACGCCAAGTGGATACAAGCAATTTAGTGCACAGGAGGTGTTCTAAAATGCTGCTCCATGTGTTGGTGTCTTCATCCAAGTGATCGAGCGTTTTATTGTGTCACTGGAACTCATCGACCAGCTGATGCAGGGTAGACGCACTCTCCTTCTTGGCCGGTGCAATGCCGAACATCGCTTGCAAGTGACGCTTTTTTAATAGATACTCGTTTGAGTATTTCTCCGTCAGCATTTTCCAGACCAGATCATAATTCGATACACTTATCGTGATCGCTTCGATTACTTGAGAAGCTTCTTCCTTAACTGCAGCGCGCAGGTAATGGAATATTTGGATCATCATTTTTATGAACAAGCACTCGAAAGTGTCCCCAAACGACAGCCATTGCGTGTAATCACCATCGAATCCCGGGAGTGCAATGGTGAGCAATTTTATGTCTAGCAGCGGGTTGCCACCCAACCTGAGCATTTTCTAGAAGGGAGATTTCCTTCCTTTTGTGCGTCAACGTAGATTGAACACGAATCACTCTCGTCTTGAAATCCTCGCGCAAAATCCAGCATCACAATTTTGCACAAATTGCTCGTACCGCATCAGAGCAGATAGCAGAATTGTCCTTCTCGATGCTAACTATCGATTTCGCAGGCATATTGTGGGGCGAAGTGTGTGTAACGTGTGTATTTTGGTGGGCGGAACAACACGGAAAAAAAGACGAATCTCGTTACGCGCGCGGGTAAAACGTTTAAAACTTGTGGAAAATTCAGAAATTGCACAATATCCTGGTCATGGCACCAATATTTCACAGGGGAGAGGGAGTTTCTTATGTAATTTCGCTGGAGTGCTCAATATTTACCCTGTCGTTTTGTGTTTCACAAGTCGTTTTCCTAAATGCACTAATATTTAATACTTTTTGTTCGTCTGAGAGCCCCTGCACTCAACACGAATGTTGCCTGCGCGAGTGCCTCAGCTTAGCGTAAGTACAATCGTACTTACGTCAAGTGTCAACCCAACTTGCCAAAAGTACCAATTTTTGAGGTTAATGTGCATTATTCTTCGACATCCGAACAAGCATGCACTTTAGAAGAACTATGGTTCCAGCTTTTTGTCGAGAATGAAATTCTCACTGCGTCAACTCACTGCTCACTGCCTCATAGTGTCGACCAAACGAAAACAAAATCTGTTGTATCTGTCATATTGTTTACATCTAAGCAGCTTTTTTTTCCCTTTCTCTCGTTTTGTTGTTGTGGTATCCTCGTATTCCGTTCTATTTCTGCTCATACTCATTCGAATTGAAACTGGCCTGCGGAGAGAGAACTTTTTTGTAGAGGGTAATTTAATGACGTAGATTCATACTTACCGAGAAGATTTGAACTGCTATCCGTTGGAATCCAGGTGCGAAACACTTAATCACTCGACTATTTATTCACTGTTTAGTGGATTTGTTGAAATAACAGTTTTTATTTCAGCATAGACATGAACGATCATGTACATATTGCGAGCCATACGGAAATGCAAGAGAAGAACAAAGAGCACATGTTGAGGATGTTGGGATGGATATACCACGATCGTGGACCGAAACCGAGCGTACAATAAGTCAGTGTTTTGTTGAAAACGTTCCTCCAGCACCGTCGGATGCGCCGAGTAGCACGGTATTACAAAGACTGTCGGCATTAGAAAGACGATGTGCTATTCAAGCATCGAATTCTGCTGCTGATAGAGCTACAATAGCCGCGAACCATCTCAAAATTGTCGAAGGAAGTGACTTTATTGCGAACTGAGTTGATGATGGCATCTAACGTTCGAATAAATAATGCCGATTCTTCCTCCCAGTCCTCAATTCCAGAGTTTCATCCGCTTAGTTCAAAAAATGAATTAGATGAATGCCGTGCCAAATTAGAAAACGATCCCGACTATAAGTCCTACTTGAGGTCGTGGTTAAAGGCATCAATTACTGCGTGTGATGCTCCGAATCGCTTACATCACGCAATAGACAAGATTTTTGAACCTAAGTTTTTTGCTCAGTTCAGTTGGACGGGCACTAGCCGCAACAACAACAAAATTGCTCTTAAAAAGCGAAAGGCTCTTCTTGAAGTTATAAAGGAGGATGCTGGCATTACAAAAAACGATAAAGAGTTCTCCAAAAGCTTCCTCCAAACGAAAATGAAGCATGCCATACGTAGGTTAGATAAGAAAGGAACACGTAAAACGTCAACACGAATTCAATGGAAACGTAACATAGTGTGATATAGTGTGTATAATGCATTTTTTTTTGTTTAAGTAGTTTCTTAAGATTTGAATTCATTCAAGCATAAAACGTAACATAAGGTGATATAGTGTGTAATCTGATATTTTTCATTGATTTGCTTAGTTTTTCTTAAATTAGTTTATATTTATTTTTATTTATTTATTTAGTGCGTTGCAGTGTTTACATGTACGGCGAAGAGCAATCTCGTGTGTGATGAGTGTCCCGCAGGCAGTTTAAACACAAACGAGCTTTTACAACGTGTTGTACCGTCGTGCAGGATCCATCTCAAGGAATCGCTGGCACTTTGTTGTCATGTGCGGTTGGCTGCATAGAGTGCATTTCTTCTCGTGGTAATGGTGGTCGGTAGTGGCAAAGCTGGTAGTGCGTGTGAAGTTCGTTCGACGCGATGGTGTTAGAAAGATTCCAGTACGTGCATACGACGTTGTAGAGACGTGATGAGTCCCTCGCAGCTGGGATTGGCATTGGTGGAAGCGTGTTCCTCTCAATCACGCCAAGTGGATACAAGCAATTTAGTGCACAGGAGGTGTTCTAAAATGCTGCTCCATGTGTTGGTGTCTTCATCCAAGTGATCGAGCGTTTTATTGTGTCACTGGAACTCATCGACCAGCTGATGCAGGGTAGACGCACTCTCCTTCTTGGCCGGTGCAATGCCGAACATCGCTTGCAAGTGACGCTTTTTTAATAGATACTCGTTTCCGGACCCAAAGCCAACACGGTCAAACCCGTCATGTCACCGCTGGACTGGTGTTGAGAACACTGTTACAGCCAAACTAGCCTGCCTCCTTTGTACAACAACGTTGACGTTGCGCGCGAATGGTATTGCTGCGTCAACAGATTACCCGTATCTTCTACAAAAACAAAAAACACGTAAGACAAAGACAACACAACATATACCATAGAAGAAAGGAAGGAATGGTAGGAAATTTGGGATGTGGAATCACAGGATAAGACCGTTGTCTCTGGCGAACCGGAAGATGAGCCTCATGTAGGGGAGATCCCTGGTAGCCAGCACTTCTCTGATCTCTGTACCCGTTTGTCTGCCGATGCGCTCGACTGCGCCCATCAAGGAGGGTCTAGCGGTTTCGTACTCCACGCAGGACCACAGAAGGTGATCCACATCGTGGAATCCGTCTCCGCAGCCACACGCTTTCGTCTGAGCCAGAGTTATACGCTGTAGATGAGCATTCAGAGCGAAATGATTCGACATCAGTCGTGACATCATTCGTATGAACGCACGATCTACAGAGAGCCCATCGAACCAAGGCCGCAGGGACACTTGCGGAGAGATCATGAAAAGGAATCGCCCGAGTTCATCCGCCTCCCACATGCTCTGCCAGCGTGACAGGAAAAGTTGCTGTGGAAAACGAAGGAACTCATGGGCCGAGATCGGTCGGTCGTAAAATGCGCCTTCTGTAGCGCCTGTTTTGGCCAGTGAGTCTGCCTTCTCATTGCCGGGGATTCCACAATGAGCAGGGACCCAAATTAGCGATATCCTAAACGCCTTGTTGAACATTGAGCCAAGCAGTTCTATGATTTTTATGATCAGGAAATCCTGACTCTTAACGGCCTTTGGGGATCTCAGTGCTTCGATAGCGCTAAGACTATCAGTAAAAATGAAGTACTGATCCGAAGGTCTCGCTGCTATCAAACATAGTGCGTAAAAGATTGCGGCTAGCTCTGCGGTGTAAACACTGCATGGCTGTCGCAATTTGAAAAAGGCTTCGGCGAACTCGCTAATAACACCGAAGCCGGTGCCCACCTCGGAGGATGATCCGTCAGTGTAATACTGGCTTATTTGGTCTAAATGGCCATACTTATTCCTGAAAATGCCCGGAACTACCCTCGGGCGAAGATCATTCGGTATGGTCATAATTTCCTCTTGCAAAGAGGAATCAGTTGTTAAAAGGGAACTGTAGGCTTCAGGAAGGGCAGCACGATTTAATGCCTGTGGAGCGCTAGGATGCACTTGTAGGGCAACAAAATCTTCGTAGATCTTCAAGATTTTGCTCTTAGAACCTGTCTCTAGAAGCGCTCTAAAATTTTCTACTATCAAGGGATTTGATACTGAAGAACGGACTAGAAGGCGAAGCGACAGCATTTCAAAACGAAGTTTGAGCGGCATCACTCCGGTCATCACTTCTAGGGACATGTTGTGCGTAGATTTCATGCTCCCTAGTGCGAGTCCGAGTGGCGGCCCGGTGGTAGATGCGACAGCGGCGCCGGTCTTCACACGGCAGGACCGGTGTTCAAGTCTCATCTGGGCCGTTCCCCCATAGTGAGGACTGACTATACAACTATGCGGTAACAATAAGTCTAGTAAGCCAGAATTGGCAGGCATGACCTAAGAGGTCGTTAGGCCAAGAAAGAAGAAGGAGAAGTGCGAGTCTAAGACAACGGTACTGTAGCCTCTCAAGCTTGAGGATAAGCGTATCGGATGCCCAATGGATGCAGATGCTTCCATATTCCAATACGGAGAGTACCGTTGTCTTATACAGCCGCAGGACGTCTGATGGATGTGCGCCCCACCAGAATCCTGTGACTGTCCTTAGAAAGTTGATTCTTTTACTGCATTTTTGCACCAGATGGGTGATATGAGTACTCCAGTTTAGTCTTGAATTAAACCAAACACCAAGGTATCGAAAATTGTCGGTGGTTGATATCTTTTCACCATACAAAAAGACATCAATTTTCGGGTCAAATAGTCTTTTCTCCCTGTTATTTGTCGTGTCGCTAAAGGGAGAAAAGACTACCATCTCAGTTTTCTTTGCAGAGAACTTGATACCAAGGTTTTCAGACCACTCGGCAAGATTATCCAAAGTGGTTTGTAAAGCCAGTTGTATTTCGGCGGTTAATTTTATGTCTTCCGATAGCCAAGTTTCACAGAGGGCGAACACATCGCAGTTGTGTTCACCCACTAAAGCTTTGAAGGAGTTCAGCTTACCAAGCAAACTCCTACAGTTCCACTGTATGATGGTGGCCGTAGAAGCCATTAATCATCCAAACGGACCATCATACTTAAACATGGCCATTGAGCCAGCCACTTTTTGATCATCCCCTTAAGGAAAGGAAGGGCCCAAGTTGCGATCATTTGCAAAGATTGCGAAAGGTTAAGGATCATAAGGAGGGACTCTAGGATCTCGGTAAGGGACGGGGTAGGAATCCTCGGGAAGCCCTTAGGCTCCGTTGGGAAAGCTAGGCTTTCCAAAGGAGCATCGGCCCGAGGAGATCGCTTCTTCTTGGGCTGTTTCCTGGCAGTTTGGGGAGCGGGAGTAGGTGGATCAGCGTCTCGTGTTGGGACTGAGGAAACTTTAGCGTGACGCTGTGGTGCCATCGGTTTCTTTTTCGCCTTGAGGACCTTCCTTTGCACTTTTTTGTAATGCACTCTCATGACCTTTACTGGTCTCAATGGCTCCTGTTCGAGAGCAGTCGGGCCGGACTCGCCATTTGCAGATGTACCCAAAACTGCAAAGGGGTTCGATGCGGATGCTCCTTTAAGAGCATCGCTGTAGGAGCCGCGTGCCCTTTCGGCCACTGTCTTCGTCTGCTCCTTCTGCAATTTTCGGTACACAGGGCACAAGGCTACCTCATGCCACTCCTCCCGACAATGCGAGCATTTTTGGGATGGGGCTTTGCACTCCTCGGTAGCATGCGCCCCTCTGCATTTACCGCAGCATGTTTTGCGAGTGCAAAACGGTTCGGCATGTCCAATCCGACTGCACTTTGTACAAGTGGCCACCCTTGGCACGTATGGCCGGTCAATGGGGATCCGGAGGCCTTCAAGAATGAGGGCCTGCGGAAGCACCGTACCCTCAAACGTAACCCGGATTGAGGAGGTCGGGACGTATTTTTTTCCTTCTGGTGATGAGGCGTCTAGCTTAAAAAGCTTTTTCGCCTCCAACACTTT
>KZ063462.1:7622-20197 GCA_002091835.1 Anopheles maculatus | reverse complement strand
CGCTTGGCCTCCCTACAGGGCTCAATCTCCCGATCGGAGTCGGAAGAGTCCCGCTCTACCCCCATGGTAGAGCCCGAGACAACGGTACGGAAAGGTAAATAAACACTTACCGTGGCACACGGTGCACAAATAAACACACACACTCACACACACACACACCAGACAAGCTACAGCCGAAGCTCGATGCGACAACGCAGCGGTAATACGCTTGCTTATCGCAACGGGCAGCGGGTACACACACTCACGACACTAGAAACAAACGTCGATCGCCACTCGATCGATATTTTTAACACCACAATCTCCGATACGAATATCGGAGAATGACAAAAACACCGATTAGTGCGATACGGGTATTCGCATCGACCACGCAATCGCACTCGAGGACAATGATCACTTTCTGCTGTACTCAAAAGAACCGATTAGCGCTTCCGAACAAAAAACGTCCTTTCGCATCGGGAGCTGGAGGCAGACTGAAATTAGTTTATATAATGTTGAATTAATTTAGGTTTAAGATTTGAACTCAAGGATAAATCATGTGATATATAGAATTTACATGTAGTAGAATTCAAGCTGTTTATTTTTCAAGAAATGTATGTAATACAGGAATGAACAAGTAGTTTCCATCTTCATCTAACTTAATAGCTACTAACTTGCATTTTATTTGCGTTGCCTGAATTTCTATTGTGTGATCTCATAGACAATTTATATTTGAAGTACAAATGTTAAGTCCTGTTGAAGGAAAAGGACTGGTAAAGTAATTAGCTTTTATGGACAATGGTTTTCCAACTATAGTTACTGGAGTTGTTTCATTTGCAGTAACATATTGCACGACGTTGTTACATGTCGTAAGAAACAACGCGTCTCTAAACTCTTTTCTTAAAATAAAATTTCTTAAGCTAATCGTAATATTGTTCTCGTTTCTTTTACAAACTATTTGATTGAATAATTGAATTGAACTCTTGCGTTCCTCGAAATTTTCATGCTTTGATAACCGATTTATAACCTGTTCCAGACTTCGATAGCCGCTTCTTTAAAAAATTTCAAACATTGGAGGGCATTTTCAAATGGATATGAGGATAAAGTACTCAAGTTTTCAAACTTATTCACCTCATCATAAATATGTTGCAGATTGTGTACGTTAGACGTCATGTGCATTTCACCATAAACAATTTCAAACTGTTGTACAAAATTGTTGAGCAATGTTCCAGCATATTTCCAATGTGACCTGTACATGTTAGAAGACAGCAAACTAACTCCACAATACAACAGTAAGAAGTGATTGAAGGCTTCTTCACTAATTATATCTTTGAATACAACTATACTAGCATAGTGGAGGAATGCGCTAAGCTCAGACCCTTTCCAAAACTTTATGTAATCTATTTTTCTAAACTTTCTGTGAAATTAGGATGGTAATTTTATGGCTCGAAGCTGCCGAGATAGTTTGTCACATTGTTCACGAGACCATTTACGTGCTCCCAGCTTTCCAAACATCCATCCTTTCAGCAGTTTGCGCATTATACCTAAATGCAACAAGTAGGTATGCAGCGCATCTGCCACGACTACATCTTCTTCTTCTTTCTTGGCCTAACGACCTCTTGGGTCATGCCTGCCATTTCTGGCTTACTAGACTTATTGTTACCGCATAGTTGAATAGTCAGTCCTCCCTATGGGGGAACGGCCCAGATGAGACTTGAACCCCGGTCCTGCCGTGTGAAGACCGGCGTCGCAGTCGCAACTATCACCGGGCCGCCCCACGACTACATCATTGATGATATTAAAATAATTTAAATCTAAGAGGGGCGGCCCGGTGGTGATGCGACAGCGGCGCCGGTCTTCACAAGCTGCCGAGATAGTTTGTCACATTGTTCACGAGACCATTTACGTGCTCCCAGCTTTCCAAACATCCATCCTTTCAGCAGTTTGCGCATTATACCTAAATGCAACAAGTAGGTATGCAGCGCATCTGCCACGACTACATCTTCTTCTTCTTTCTTGGCCTAACGACCTCTTGGGTCATGCCTGCCATTTCTGGCTTACTAGACTTATTGTTACCGCATAGTTGAATAGTCAGTCCTCCCTATGGGGGAACGGCCCAGATGAGACTTGAACCCCGGTCCTGCCGTGTGAAGACCGGCGTCGCAGTCGCAACTATCACCGGGCCGCCCCACGACTACATCATTGATGATATTAAAATAATTTAAATCTAAGAGGGGCGGCCCGGTGGTGATGCGACAGCGGCGCCGGTCTTCACACGGCAGGACCGGGGTTCAAGTCTCATCTGGACCGTTCCCCTGTAGTGAGGATTGACTAACCAACTATGGGGTATCAATTAGTCTAGTAAGCCAGACATGGCAGGCATGACCTAAGAGGTCGTTAGGCCATGAAAGAAGAAGAAGAAGAAGAGGCGAATTAAATTTGTGGTGTTCACATTATGCTCGCATCCTAAAAAGCTTGTCGGTACGCTTCAAAAAATGTATGCCTTTAAATATAACTGTACGAGCCTCAGCACAAAAAACGCCTTCGCATGTGCACTTTAATCAACCGTGCACACCATTGAAGTATGCAACACCTAAAAGAATCAAGAAAAATCATTAAGCCCGCTCCAGACGAAGCGCAAACTAGATTGCAAACTAAAATGCGAAGGCTGGCAGGAATGTCATACCATACGAATTTGACAGCATTTTGTTCGCAAAATCGTAGTTGCGCTTGGATTTGCGCTTCGTGTGGAGCGGCTTTTAGACTTACTGTGAAAAACTAAACACAACAAATAGATAGGACCTTACCTTTGATGAAAGCACGCGCTGGACCATCTGCAATTATAGCACGTACTTTTATCGTATGGTGTGTATTGTTTATTACAATTGTTGCAAATGCAACAGAGAGTCGCGGCGAGAATTATTCTGCTTCTTAAAACTTGACTTTATTCTAGTAACGTATTCAATTTATGTTCGATTAAAGTTCGGGCGGTGGTTAGTTCGGTTTTAAAAAACGCAGTGTTCGCTCTCGCTTTTGGTTCGCAACTGGTGTTTTTGCGCGATGGCCGTTTTTCTCTCGTTCGTCGGTCGTTGCCCTATTCGGTCCTAATCGCTCTAGATATCAACTGCTCGATCTAATATCGAGCAGTTAAGGTTTATATATGAGTCGATCTTCGTCGATCTTGCTGTTTGTAAACAACCTAACGTCAGTTATCACGCGGTACATCGGCACGTTTTTACAACATTCTCCCCACCGGTATGACGCTTTTAGTGGCTTACCCTAGTTGTGCCGATGTCTAATAGTGCAACATTAACCGCAGGTCGTTCTATAATACCGTTTTTCGTTTGTACGGTTACGCGTCGCACTTGGTCGTCGTTCGTCCTACACACCTTTATCACTCGTCCCCTAGGCCAACAGTTTCTCGGGTTGTTTGCATCTGCTATCAACACTAAGTCCCCCTCAACCAATGGTCTCGTAGGCTGATACCACTTGCCCCGTTTTGTTAGTGTTGGTAGGTATTCGCTGACCCAGCGCTTCCAAAACATATCCGCGAACTGTTGTGATGCTTTCCAGGACTTTCTAAGCGTTTGGCTGGAATCATCAAATGGTAGCGGTGGTTTACTCCCGTTCGAACTGCCTAAAATGAAATGATTCGGTGTTAGTGGCGATTCAGTTTCATCTTCTAGCGGGACGTCTGTCAGGGGTCTCGAATTCACAATCAACTCCACTTCACTCAACCTAGCCCGAAGTAGTTCGTCCGTGGGATGATGAGGCAGGTTGAAGGAGGAAAGCGTCTTTTTCACCGACTGGATGAGCCTTTCCCATGAACCTCCAAAGTGAGGCGCAGCTGGTGGGTTAAACACCCACTTGGTTCCGGGTTGAACAAATTCAGCCATCAACCGTTCTCCTTCTATCAAAGCGGCCGCTTCCTTCAGCTCGCGCGAGGCACTTACAAAGTTAGTGCCTCTGTCACTCACAAATTCCAGCGGCATACCCTTTCTAGCCACGAAGTTACGGATGGCTAATATACACGAGTCGGTTGAAAGACTACTCGCCACTTCAATATGGATCCCCCTGATGGTGAGGTAGGTAAATAGCACTCCCCACCGTTTCTCAGTTCTTCTTCCTACTGCTACTACCATCGGTCCAAAGTAGTCGATTCCGGTGTATGAGAACGTTTGTTGATATGCTGATAGTCTCTGATACGGCAAATTTCCCATTGCAGGATTCTGTGGAACAGCATGATGCACCTTGCAGTATTGGCAGTTTCTTCTAACACGGTTGTAAGTAGCTTTCAGTTGTGGAAGATGGTATTTGAGCCTTATTTCGTTTATCACTGTTTGATGGTTTGCGTGTCGATATTTTTCATGGTACCAGCTAATGAGTAGTTCGGCTACGTAATGACGGCTCGGAATGATGACTGGACGTTTGGTGTCGTCACCAACCCACACACATTTTTCAATACGCCCTTTCATTCGTAGTACCCCGTGCTCGTCGATAAAGGGGCTCAGCTTGTACAAGGCGCTCGATTTTTGAAGGGGATGCTTCCACGGGTGTTTTTGTTGCTGGCTGTTACGTAGTAGTTGGATATCATGCGCGTACGCATCCTGTTGCACGTGTCGGTAGATTGCTTGTTCGGCCGACTCCAACTCTTCTTGCATCAAGGATCCTCGTTTTTTAGTGACCTTGTTTTTTCCCTGGCGGCAATTGTGTAGAAAGCGGTAGACGTAAGCAACTGCTCTTAGTAGCCTTTTCCACTTAGAGAAACGGGTGAAATCAACGAATGAAGTGTTGAGTGCATGGTGAAGCAGTTTATGTCGAATTTCTTCATTTGTTTCACCTGGAAGATCTTGCGCTGGCCATTCGTTGGATGGTTTCCACAGGAATTCAGGCCCACGAAACCAAGTACCGCTCGGACTGAGTTCTGGCATTTTCTGCCACTTCGTGCCCTGATCAGCCACGTTCAGTTTAGTAGAAAGCCAATTCCAGTCAGTGGCTTTGGTTGTTTCGACGATCTCGCAAACTCGTACGGCGGTGAACTGGCTGTATCTTCTATGGTCCGCGTTGATCCAGCTTACGACAGTTCGTGAATCTGTCCAGAATACTTCACGTTCGATATGTAGGCGGTGAGCGTCTCTAACGGTTTGTGCCAAACGTGCGCCTATTACTGCTGCCTGAAGCTCGAGTCTTGGTATAGATGCATAATTTAGCGGTGCGACCTTTGTCTTCGAGCCAACTAATGCGCATTCTATCAGGCCATCTTCTTCGAATCTAAAATAGGCGACTGCAGCCATGCCGTTCTCACTTGCGTCGCAGAAAATATGCAGTTCAAGACGTGCGCTCTTTGCAGTCGTAGCTCTACGGTAACATCTCGGAATGCAGGCTGATTGTACGCTGGGTAAGACGGACACCCACGTTTGCCATTTAGTAAGGAGACCTCCAGCGATTTCTTCATCCCATGCAATCTTTTCGCGCCATACTTCCTGTAGTAGGATCTTGAGGTACATGAGAAGGTGACCTATTAGTCCTAACGGGTCGTAAACTGACATCAAGATTCGTAATATCTCCCTCTTTGTAGGCGACTTTCCGTTGAGCATTGTTACTGGATCATACCGCGGGGAAATTCTAAACGTGAACACGTCTTGTTCTGTGTTCCACCACATTCCTAGTACCTTCTCCGTGGCCATTTCTATGTCGATGGGTAGATCAGCTCTTCCAAACTCTTCCCCGTTCATTATCGTCTTCACTCTTTTTGAATTGGACAACCAATTTCGGATCTCGAATCCGCCTTGTGAGTGAACAAATCGTACATCTTGTGCTAACGTGATGGCTTCATCTTCTTCTTCTACGCTGGCGAGCATGTCATCAACGTAGTGCTCGTATTTTATGCATTCCACTGCCCTAGGAAACTCTTCTCGGAACCGGTCGGCGTTGGTATTCTTAACATAATGTGCAGTACTGGGCGAGCAGGCGGCGCCAAAAGTCATCACCGTTAGCACATACTGCTGTGGAGTACTGCCTATTACTCCGTCGTTCCAGAAAAACATCTGACTGCGTTGGTCACGGGCGTTCATTTTTACTTGAAAAAACATCTCGCGAATGTCACCGGTTACGGCTGTCTTGAATTCGCGGAATTTATAGAGGACAGTGAGAAGCCCTACAAGCTGATCTGGACCGGTCAGTAGAACGGAGTTGAGACTCGTTCCATTCACCTTAGCTGCGGCATCAAATACCACCCGAATCTTGCCTGGTTTATTCGGGTTTGTGACCGGAAAGATGGGTAAATACCAGTCATGTGGCTTTTTCATACTTCTCTCTGTCGGGGTAAGCTTTCTTATGTAACCCCTTTTTTCGTACTCTACAATTTTGGCGTGCATCGCTTTGGCCAACTCTGGGTCACGGCGCAGTTTCCTCTCTAAACATTCATGGCGTTTCAACGCCATCGCCCGACTGTCTGGTAATTTCACACTATCGTATTTCCAGAGAAGACTCGCTTCGTATCGTCCATCTATCAACCTTACATTGCAGTTAAGGATACCGAGTGCACGTTCTTCATCGTTGGAGCGCAAACATTTTACCGGCCGATACATTCCCAACGAATCTAATGAGAAGTATTCCTTCAGTGCCACATCCATCTCATCATCTTTTGTTTTATTGCAGGGACAAATATGCGCGTTTATAGACCTCATTGTATTACGGCTTGCATCGGACGGAGCATGTCTGTATGGACCATAAACCACCCAACCAAGTCGGGTCTTCGACGCTGCTGGCTCATCTGCTCTTCTTTCGACGGTTTTTAAGGATTGGCCCAGGAAAAAGTTGTCAATGCCGATAAGAATCTTTGCTGAGGCGTTACTATACGACGGCAAAGGCAGCCCTGAAAGATGGTTGTACTCAGGTACTAACTGCGATGGAGAGAATGACTGCTGACATAGCCCGAGTGTGTCCACTGTGTGAACCGTATGCATCTCATACACATTAGATGCTCCAATGCCGGATATTTTCACGGACAGCTCAACCGATTTATCTTCAATCCGGGTCTGGTTTCCCGTCCAGGATATACACAAAGGCTGAGGTTTGCCACTTATGCCTAACCGCTCTAGTAGGCCATGCTCCATGAATGTTGCTGAAGAACCGTCGTCTAGAAGCGCTATCGTGTCGATCTTCGTTCCGTTACCGTACAGAGTGACCGGAAGGTACTTCAGCATTACGCCTCTGTCTGGGGCGACGTGAACGTTGCAGCTTGTGTTCACTCGACTTCCATCCTGCTGGATACCCGTTCCGGCAGCGTTCGATGATGACGTAGAATGCAGTAAACGATGATGACGCCGTTCACACCCATTCACTCCACATAGTGCATCGACTGTGCATGCACCCGGGTGTTTACGAAGGCACGTCCTGCATAAGCTTTCACGTTTAATGCAAGTCCAACTTGAACTCACGCTCATGCCGAGAAATTTGCTGCAGTCGAATAGGTTGGGACATCCTTCTCGGCAAACGAAACAGCGGCGAGAATTTACAACAGATGGCGCTGGCGTTGCTGGTGACGTTACAACCGGTCCTGTGGAATGAACATATTGATGAGCGTACTTACGGTCGTTATGGCGTATGTTACTATCGTGCTTCACATCTCTACGACCGCTGGTATGCTTCACTCCACGGCTGGCAGCGCGTACTAAGTCCTTCGTCCACTCGTTGAAATCCGCCAGACTGGTGTGCGTGAAACCGTTCTGATGGTAGTACCAGTTCAGCCTGACGTATGGTGGCAGCTTGTCCACGAGTTCTTCCAGCAGCGGACCTCCATCGAAGTAGTTGTGCAAACCGGAACCCGTTATCGATGCGCAAAAGTTTCGCACAGCTACACCGTAATCCACTAGCGCGTCGAATCGGTCATCCTTCAGGGGCGGCATGCGTCGAATGTTGGCCATCAGTGTATTCACCACCAGCTCTGGACGGCCATAACACTCCTTCAGGATTTCAATCGCCTCAGGAACGCTGTCAGGGTACAGCAAGCAACTGGCGACTGCTTCATATGCTTTCCCCTTTAGGCATGCCTGTAGCCGCAACATGTTCTCGTCATTCGTGTAGCCACATATAGCAGTAGAATGCTCGTAGTTGCATATGAAGGCCATCCACTCATTCGGGTCGCCGCTGAAAATCGGCAGTTCTCGTCTCGTACAGTTTCGCGCCGAAATTTGGCTCTGGTTGAACGACGGAAAATTTGACGAGTAATTGTGAGCCGATTGTTGCACTGGTCTTTCTGGTCTCACAGGCAAAAATCCAACAGCTGGTCTGTGTGGCTCACTATACTGCTGGTTGGCGAAACTCGTAGACGGGCGACATGACTCTTCCAGCAACCGTTTCTTCTCAGCCATACGACGTTGTTCACACCTCTCGATTGCAAGTAACTTTTCTTCAAGTAGTTGTTGCTCACACTTCTTATCGATTCTTTCTAGCTGCTCTTCGATGGCTGTAGGGCGTGCTGCAGAGGCTTTTACTGGGCGATGGAATGGTGGATTTACGGGAACGTAAGGCGGGAGTAGATGATGGCTGGTCCGATGTGTCAGCCCACGGTGGCTGGCGGTGGCTGGCAGGCGTGTTTCGTGTAACCGCTGATCTATTCCTCCTGCGCGATCCGTGTCTTGCAGCCACTGCACTACATGTTCATCACTATCTGCAACCGAGGACGCCGTTTCCAACACAACGTCTGCTATTTCGCGCTCGAGCGCCATTAGCTCGCGTTTGGTTTCACGAGCTCTCCTTGCCAACTCATTTAGGGTGTCGTTTTTGGGCTTCGATGATGCTCTCGAGGACGGTCTCGATGACGCCCGTCCAGCTTCCGTCGGCCTAGTTGTAGAATTGGCTAACGGGTCTGCGCTGGTTCTGCCGGATCCACGGATGCTGCTTGGCCCTGCGAGGAAGGGGGGAATTGGCTCCAGCCCTTCATGAGGCTTTCCTTGATGCGAGATCGGCGTACGGGACATTCTGCAAGCTTCACTTTTACACCCACGACACTATCTTCCACTAAACGGATGGCGGTTAAAACGCGTTGATAAACGTAAATATGCGTTTTTTAAAAAAATGTTGCAAATGCAACAGAGAGTCGCGGCGAGAATTATTCTGCTTCTTAAAACTTGACTTTATTCTAGTAACGTATTCAATTTATGTTCGATTAAAGTTCGGGCGGTGGTTAGTTCGGTTTTAAAAAACGCAGTGTTCGCTCTCGCTTTTGGTTCGCAACTGGTGTTTTTGCGCGATGGCCGTTTTTCTCTCGTTCGTCGGTCGTTGCCCTATTCGGTCCTAATCGCTCTAGATATCAACTGCTCGATCTAATATCGAGCAGTTAAGGTTTATATATGAGTCGATCTTCGTCGATCTTGCTGTTTGTAAACAACCTAACGTCAGTTATCACGCGGTACATCGGCACGTTTTTACAACAACAATGCTTTCATCACTCAGCTCGTTTAATTCTGTTATCAATGGCCGTGGATAGTCTTCCAGACATGGTGGCTTCGAAACTCCACATTAATGTTTATAAGAATCGGCCAAAATGTAACAGGACCACTTTTGTGAAATGGTAGTCCGTCAATTGAAATGTTCAACGAAAAAACTTCTGGGAGCGTTACATTCCTGTTAAAACAAGATTGTAATAAATTTTGATTTGAGGATTATTCTATTATCATACCTTAAACGGCTCGTGAGACAATTGCGCACTCCTCTGTACCAAAACTGACCGCCTTTGATTCAGGCGGCTACGGGCATCTTTTGGCAGACTATAGAGTCTATTTTCTCATACAAACGGAAAAGTGCCAAGACAAGTAGGCTGAAACAAACGGAATATAAATTTGTATTACGACAACGTTCTTGAGTTTTTTCTTGAGTTATCAAGTTTCGTTAAGTTTTTTCTTTCGTTAGCTGCTGTCAACCATACACCAGATCTAGTAGTCCAGGAGGCAAAAAGTGTAAACAACGGAAGCGGTTTCAAATCAACGCGGATAGAGGGCCTCGCCATTGAAGGGGCCCCGAAAATGGAAGGCCTTAGCAGACCCCCCACCCCATCCCGGTCACGCACTTTGAAAGAAGCAGTTTGTAAGGGGCCTCCTGATTACCAATGACCCGGTGTTTGCAGGGGCCTCGGGTACCGGGTCCCCTTTTCTAGGAGACCACGTTTCTACACAAGGGACCCCTTTACTACACAAAAATTTAAGCGGTGTCAGCACTACATCCCCCTCCCCCACATCCGAGCCGGTGAGAGAAAAAAATCGAGAATTGTTGGGGCTCCAACTTCCGCGAAGGGTCCCAAGAGGGCTTGATCCGCCACTAGTGCCAGTTACAAAAGGTGCAACAGCACAGTAAAAAAGATTCTCGCTGGCAACAAGCACCCTCAAATATTTATGTATATATGGCGGTACCATATGACATGACCATAGAAAGACACTTAATTATTTTTTTTTATATTCCTTCTGAACTAAAACACTTATATTTTTGTTGGAACTTCATATCTAAAACACTAAACAACAATTAACATTGGCGCCTTTCCGTCGCAAAAAGCTGACGGAAAACAGTTTGACAAATATGGGTCTCCGTTTGTGTTACAGAATAGGTGTTCTTGGCAGTGTGTTTGAAAGCTTGCTTTTCGTAAAGCTATATTTCTCCAACAGACAACACAAAACGACTGTCATAATACCAATCATCCATTTTTGACAACTTGTCTTTACAATTTGAGTGTGATAATCAGGCCTTATGACGAGTTTTTTCTTTTAAGATTCTTAGCAATACGTTCACAGTAGAATGTGGCAGGTTTCGGGTAATAGCCAGGTATTGGATACACTCGGCCATACTCATGTTTCGAAACATTGAAACACTTTGGTTTGCTTCTACTGCTTCACCTTCACTGCTGTCTGATACTCCTTCAATGCTTAATCATTGAATGAAACCATTGAAGAAATCATCATCTGATTATTTCTTCAACAAGCTGGGGTGCAGTATTGTGCGTTTGAGAACCGAAAACTAAAAAAGCACAGGCAGAGTGTAAGCACCGCATAAATTATGTACTGTGTAAAATATTAACTTACCGCTTGATGCATGTGTGCTGCATTCTCCTTGCTCTACAGCGGCAGGTAGCGTTTCCTTCTCAAGCGCGACACGTTTAAGCATTAACTTTATAAATATTTCCCGTTTGCCTTTGTTGAGCCAAAAAAGACTTAAGAGTCTATTTTCTCATACAAACAGAAAAGTGCCAAGACAAGTAGGCTGAAACAAACGGAATATAAATTTGTATTACGACAACGTTCTTGAGTTTTTTCTTGAGTTAGTAAGTTTCGTTAAGTTTTTTCTTTCGTTAGCTGCTGTCAACCATACACCAAATCTAGTAGTCCAGGAGGCAAGAAGTTTAAACAACGGAAACGGTTTCAAATCAACGCGGATAGAGGGCCTCGCCGTTGAAGGGACCCCGAAAAAGGAAGGCCTTAGCAGACCCCCACCCCACCCCGGTCACGCACTTTGAAAGAAGAAGTTTGTAAGAGGCCTCCTGATTACCAATGACCCTGGTGTTTGCAGGGGCCTCGTGTACCGGGTCCCCTTTTCTAGGGGGCCCGTTTCTACACAAGGGGTCCCTTTGCTACACAAAAATTTAAGCGGTGTCAGCACTACATCCCCCTCCCACAGAACCAAGCCGATGAGAGAAAAAAATCGAGAATTGTTGGGGCTCCCACTTCCGCGAAGGGCCGCAAGAGGGCTTGATCCGCCACTAGTGCCAGTTACAAAAGGTGCAACAGCACAGTAAAACAGATTCTCGCTGGTAACAAGCACCCTCATATTATGTATGTATATATGGCGGTATATATTCATACATGATCATAGAAAGAGATTTAATTATTTTTTGATATTTCTTCTGAACTGTAAAGACGCACTTTATTATAAACCACTGATGAACTGAAGAACTGAAGGCAGAAGAACTGAAGAACTGAAGGCAGAAGGACCGAAGGCAGAAGGACCGAAGACAGACGAACTTAAGACTGAAGATGTTGTCTGTACGACGGTCCAATCGCGAATGTGCTTCTCTCTACATGACAGTTGCGCAGCACACTGTCGTGTCCTATAGACATAATGTCATATTCTAACTCGCAACAGTGGTAGCCATGGGATTAATATATTGCGGTTATTACAGAACTAAAAAACTTACATTTTTGTTGGAACTTCATATCTAAAACACTAAACAACAATTAACATTGGCGCCTTTCCGTCGCAAAAAGCTGACGGAAAACAGTTTGACAAATATGGGTCTCCGTTTGTGTTACAGAATAGGTGTTCTTGGCAGTGTGTTGGAAAGCTTGCTTTTCGTTAAGTTATATTTCTCCAACAGACAACACAAAACGACTGTCATAATACCTTATTTTCTCATACAAACGGAAAAGTGCCAAGACAAGTAGGCTGAAACAAACGGAATATAAATTTGTATTACGACAACGTTCTTCAGATTTTTCTTCAGTTAACAAGTTTCGTTAAGTTTATTCTTTCGTTAGCTGCTGTCAACCATACACCAAATCTAGTAGTCCAGGAGGCAAGAAGTGTAAACAACGGAAACGGTTTCAAATCAA
>KZ063461.1:23357-37224 GCA_002091835.1 Anopheles maculatus | reverse complement strand
AAGTTCGATATTGTACATGAGAATAAATTACTATTTTCACTCAAAATTGTTATTTTTGGCGCTTTTTTTAGCATGGAAGTTGTTCTTGGACATCACTTGCCGGCATTAAATGCAACATTTTTAAAAGTGTTGCAAACAATACGCAAAAACTGATTTTTATTATCTGCTTTCCCTGCTGGAGGAGAAAATTTATCGCATGGATACGGTAATGCGCAAGGCGATTTCCGTGAAGGAAAGATTGGCCATAACCCTGCGATTTTTAGCAAGTGGAGATTCTTTTGCCAGTCTTCACTATTTATTTCACGTAAGTAACTGGTAAAAGTGAAAGCCAATAGCAGATGGATAAAGAAAATTCCATGTTTTAGATTTCTAATGCATCAATATCAGGGATTGTGCGGGAGGTTTGTGATGCCATTATTGAAGTACTGGAAGAATATGTACAGGTGAGTTGCCTTTTTTAAAGTTCTTTTTATTCTAGTATTCAACCTTTGTTGCTCATCTCATATACTGACGAGCTGAGCTCTGGTATCCTGGTGTATGAAAGCGGTAAGCCTCTCCGGACCCATCTTGAACAACTGTGCCACCAGCTGACTTGTTGCACTGATGATTCCGGCCAAGAATCACTGTTACGTCCGAGGACGGCCTAAGTGGTGTTTTTTATATTCTTTTGAGAATCGGTAGGTGGCTCTGAAAAGAGCCGATTTGGTTTTTCACGATGATCAGCAAGACACTTTCTTGCGTTTAGGTGTTCACGAGTAAACACGCTCTTGCTGCTCGTTGTTCACGGTAACAGTGGCCGTATCAGCCACATTGGTGGAGCCCATTTATTGGATTGATCGTTCTGCAACACAGAAGAAGTGCGCTTTCACACACGACGTGAAGACACCCACGACGGTTCGACTTCCTCGAAGTCGCGTCACGACAACAATGCATCGGTGGCCCGGGTTTGGTGTGTCGTTCGGCCAGTTCGGGAACAAACACTGACGAAGGCACTTCATCTTGATCATGCCGGCTGTTATTGGGTCCATTCAGGTGTCTGTCGAAGATGCACTTCTACTTGTTGATCACCTCTCGCTCGTTCCTCCGCGTTGCGGCACATGGCGATCATGGGAGTAAAATCGCTTCGTGCCGCATTCAGCATCCTGTAGAACTTACGAGTTTCCCCCGACTGAGATAACTGCTGCATCAGCTGCTCGTCCGACTCCTTGAAGCTGCGCTTCTTGTTCTGCAAGAGTCGCGTCTGCTGCCTTCTCAGTCGTGTGTATTTATCCATGTTCTGTCGGGTCTCGCGAGCATTCGGGCTCGCGCTGCATTCATAAGGTGCAGTTATCAGTCATTCGCCAAACTTTCCATAATTGCATCGTTGACTAACTCTCCAAAATTGCATCGTTGACCAATTGGTCAATTTTGCATTTGACGATTTCTTTTTTTCGCGGAGATAAGTGTTGAAGCTTCTCCCGCAGCGCCGAAACATAAATCATGTCCGGTTGGTCCAGCTTTTCAAGAAATTGTTGATTCATTTGAACCAACGACTGTAGTGCCTCGCTGCATTCCTCGTCAAATTGGTGGTTTTCTCGACGACGTTTTCGCCGCGAAGAAAGTTGCTGATGGTTTTCGGCAGGGGATGTTTCCTGCCTTTCTGCCTCGTCCAACACTTCCTCTGCTACAACTTGCGTTGTTCCTTCGTCCAACACTTCCTCGTGCAAAACTTCCTCATCAAGCACTTCCTCATCCAGCACTTCCTCTTCCAACATTTCCTCCAAGTGGACCTCTACGTGTTGGGATGGGTCAATCAGCACTCTCTTTTTCGGAAGCTAAAAGATAAAAAAAATAGAACACATAGGTTAGGGTATGATATAGAAGTGGTTTAGATTAATTAATGTATTATTGTGGTTTGGTTGTGTTCAGGAAAATTGGTTTTTGAATTATGGCAGATGTTTGAATGTTTTGAATTGAAATTATTACTAATTTTCCGCGTATTTGCGTTTGTGTTTCCTTTCATTTCAGCTACCTGCCACAGAAGAAGAATGGATGAAAATAAGCGAAAGTTTTAAGCGTAAAACCGGCTTTCCACACGCTATTGGCGCTTTGGATGGGAAACATGTGGCTATTCGCGCACCTTCAAAGAGTGGCACTTTATATTACAACTATAAAGGTTTCTACAGCATCGTTCTGTTAGCCATAGTAGATTCGGATGCTAACTTCTTGTACGTCGATGTCGGATGTAAAGGTCGGATTTCAGATGGAGGCGTGTTGAAACAATCCGAAATTTATCAGCTCTTGGAAAGAGATCAACTTCATATTCCTAAAGCTGATAAGATAACATCAAACGGCACTATGGACATTCCTTACATGTTTCTTGGAGATAAAGCATTTCCTTTGAAGAAGTACTGTATGCGACCATATTCCACTCGGAACCTACGTAGCGACAGTTTAGAAGGAATTTTCAATATTTGTCATTCGCGTGCGCGCCTTCCTGTTGAAAGTGCTTTCGGACAGTTAAGCACGAGATTTCGTGTATTGCTTACAACAATGCAATTGGCTCCAGAATTCGCAACGAAAGTCACACTGGCATGTGTATATCTACACAACTTTTTAAAGACTCGGAATGCTCCAAATAATGCTGTAACCTTTGGTACTGACGATAGAGGAATAGTGTCTAATATGCATTTGCATGGAATTGCCCATAGATCTTCTGCAGACCTCATAGCAATCAGAAATCATATAGCGCAATATTTATCTGTGTTTAGTACTGAATAAATAAACGGATTAATTTTTAAACTTACAGAATTCACTGTTGTTCCTCCATCGATTGTGTTGGAGAGGAAGCACATTTCCTCAAAATACGGCCACTGAATTCGTGCCTTTTGAGATGTACCTACAATCAATAAATGAATAAATGAATGTGACTTACATAATAAGTATAAATTTAACAAATTTGAAATCTGCTCTTACCTGCTCCTGAAGACATACTCGATTTCAATACACCCGAGTAGTGCCTGTGCGAGGAACGCAGTGAACTCCATTTGCCTTTGCATTCCTCGATCGTTAAGTTGGATGCTTCAGCAACTCTTGCCCAGGCATCCTCCCGGAGGATATGGTTCCGGTACTCTTTTAGAGCCGGGTTCCATAAAATCGGCTGCTCCCGGACCGCTTCGATAAGCCGTGTTGTCGCGTCATGCGACATTTTTATAGACTATGTTAAATTGGGAAAAATACATGCATTAAACGAAAACAATTGCACACTAGGTAAGAAAATTTTTCATATTGCGCTCGATAGCTCATTGTTTTGGCCAAAAGGAAACGATGGTATGAACGCCGGAGAGAATGCCGGACTCATACGCTACCAAGAGGGTTCTCATCGGCGACCCGTTTTGTCGGTTAGTTGGATCAAGTTAAACTTAACCTATCGAGGGATGATTCCCTTGCAAGGAAGGAGGGGACCAGTGGCGGATCAAACCACTTCGAAGCCCTAGGCGTAAAGGAAGAAGAGTCCCAACAATTCATGGCACATTTTAGTTTTCGGTAGCTCCTTTGACCGCGGGGGGTAGCGCTGAGACTGCTGAAATTTGGCGGCCCTAGGCGGCCGCCTACTCCACCCACCGTTTGATCCGCCACTGGAGGGGACAATTTCAATATAAACAGCAACTATACTCACCATCTTCTTGGTTTTTTTCGGCAATTGTGCCATTCTGAACAAATAAATTGATCAATAATGTATGAACACAAGGAAACAACACTCTACCGAGATGATGCACGCAGTAATGAATGGTAAACAGTATTCCAAACCATTTCGGGGAAACCCGGTTGAAACCAAAAATTGTATGAAACATGTTTATTTTGGGATTTTTTTTATTTCAGATACCTTTTCCAGCCAATCAGACAATTTAGATACATCTTTTTCTTAATTTTCCATCGAATTAACTATAAATAAAAATATTCAAGTATTTAAAAATAAAACCGTTGGCACCGCTATTATGAAAACATTTCAAGCGAGATGAAGAAAAAAATGAACAGATTTAGCAAATACAATATTCAACTTAATTTTCCCTCGAATATTCCATTCAAATCGGACCACGCAATTAAAAGTTATTAAATTTTAAAGTTGCGAATAACGAATTATTCAAACTGTATCAGCGTTCGCGCTTCCATTTTTGCTGCATTGCAGGATCGAGGCGCGAAGTCAGGAGCGCGAAATTTGACAGCTTTCGCGCATAGATCGCGCTTGCCTCAACTTTAGTCTAGCCACCGCTTGATGCTGGTTTGCCAGGTTTCAACAGGGCGATAACCTTCACCTCTCTCTATTCCAACGGGACGGTATTATGCTCCAACATGATGTTGAAAAGCCGCAATAGCCGTTTCTTCGCCAGGTCTGGAGGGTTATGGAGCAACTTGTTCCTGATACGATCCATACCTGGTGAAGAATTATTGTTGTAGTACAGAGCAAGCGAAAACTCGACCATCGAGAAGGGTGAATCCATTGGGGAATCACTACCAGGAGTACTTTGCTTGAGAAGAGGTGCTTGAGCGAAGTCAGGGCAGACTTTCTGAACAAATGGCTCTAGCCAGGCCCCGGAAACTCTTTCGCTCTCGTTGGATGCTCTGCTATTTCGCATCCTTCTCGCCATGCTCTGAAGCGAACTCAACGAAGTAGAAGGGTCGAGGTTTGTTACATACCTCCTAAAGTAGGTTCTCTTTTTTGCTTTTAGCAAGTTTTTGCACTTGCGCTCCAGTCCTCTATATTGATCATATAGATCTGTGGAGGCAGTGGCTCTATACTGGGCAAAGGCCTTCCTCTTCGCTGAAAATGCCGCTTGGCAGTCCGCGTCCCACCAAGGAGTGGGAGGTCTCAAAAAGTTCCTTGCCTGGGGGTCGGCCTTGTTTGGGCACCAAGGGCGTTTTAAAATAATCGTATTTAAAATACTCTTCTCTACATTTCAGTTAAAATGTTTCATCTAGAAACGTGTTTCTTAATCACCGACAAAAAGACAAATTTTCTCAACAGAACTAGTAGCTCCGGAAGCCACCGTGGAATTTCGAAAAAGGATTCGATGCGCTCATAATAACGCGAAGGAAGTATTTCAAATATAAAAAAAAACTCATTATAGTGCCCAACACTACCGACATAACAAAAAATGAAGCTTAAAAAATCCATCACACGACGCGATGCATTCCAACGGGAGTTATGAAAGGTTACGGTTCCATTTTCCCATATCGGTGGCCGTGTCGTGTTCGAAATTAGGTGTTTTTCCCGCAAACCATCGCTATGTTGTGGTGTACGACGCTTCCCTTTGGCCCACCGTCCTTTTCCCACCGTCTTCCTCGATCGATGCATTTTTCCAGCGTCGATCGTCGATCGCTGCTCAAGTGGTGTACGGTTTAATGATGGTAGGTGCTTTTTATGGACCATTTTCCAACATTTCGATGTTGTTTTTCTTCACCATTCTCGCACTCCTGCCTGCTTCCACCCTGATTATCAGGTTCCTTTTTAATGTGGTCCAAACAGACGTGCTCCGGGTGAGCTTCGGGAGTCAAGGCGAACGTTGTTTTTCTTTTCCACTTTGCTGCATCGATCCAGCGGCCTCCGACCACGGTTGGCCTCTTCGACTTTACGATCGTTTTCCTCTCCAAACAAGCCGTTAGGAGTCGTTTTAAGGGAACATTAAAATAATATTAATTATCGGCCTAACGGCCCGCAAGTCGATGACATCTCTCGGCGCGATCGGGTGCGCGCTGGTGTTGATGATGGTGATTGGTGGTGGTCCACAAGGATGCGCCTTTCGTACGATGGGAACCTGGGAGCTGAAATTTGATGAACTGCGCAGTGTGGCAGCGAAAGGAAAACGACGAACAAACATCCGAGAAAAAAAAAACGAGCGATGACATCGTGTCTGTGTCAATGTGCGTGGTAGTTACAACGTGTCGAGGAAAAAGGATACCGCTCCGTGCAAGGATATACCCGAGTTGCGTTCGTTGACAGAACCGATAGGACAATGACTTGGAATTGGAGAAAAAAAAGCAGGATCACGAAGTCTGTTTTATTGCTACTGAAGAACGTACGGCACAGGACCCGCGTTTGAACTCTTGTGGAGGTAGATATTAAAATTGCTCACGCTATAAAAACAAGTCATCGTATCCATATGACACCGGAATTTGGCTGTTTTTCTAGGGATTAAGTTTTTTGTTAGCTTGAGAAACTCTAACTTTGATTTACTGTTGGGTTTAGTTTTGAGAATAAACAATATTATGAATACTATGGATGAGATGAAGTATCTAAACATTTTTTTGTTGGTGGTGTGGTTAGTTCACTTAAGCAAGGAAAGGAAAATTCCTTTACATCGTAAAACCAGAAGCCAGCAATCGGAAGGGTTTAGAGCATAGTTAAGGAAAACCGGGTTCAGAGAACTGCCATAAAAATTAATGGTAAATTGATGTACAGGATGCCAGGTCCCTCCCGAAAGTAGTTTATGGTCATGTTATGAGCTAAACAAATACTTATGTCATGGATAAATATGGATGTCGGGAAATATATGAATTCTTTGCTAACTGTGGGAAACTTTGTTTTGTCCTTAAGCTTGATTTTGGATTAACTCAATCGAGAATTTATGACAGATCGTGTCACATTTGCAATGGAACGAAAGGATCGGAACGGAACGAAAAGGAACGAAAGTATCGGAACGGTACGAAAAGGAACGAAAGTATCGGAACGGAACTATTTTAAAAAAAGGATCGGAACGGAACGGCAAAAAAAAGGATCGGAACTTTTTTACTAGGTTCGAACCGGAACGGCCAACACTAGTCACATTCGACGATAACCTTCCACTTTGAATCCAGACCCAAGGATGACGTACATAGAGATAGGTCTATTGCGCTATTTCGTGCCATAGGTGATGACACCCTAGTTGCTTCACCAGAGTTTAGGATGGTCAATCTAAAGGTGTCGCAGAAATCCCTAACGATTGGTGCTCGATTGTCATCGTACAAACAACCCCAATCTTGTCCATGAGCATTAAAATCGCCTAGGATAAAAAACGGCTTTGGAAGAACCGTAGCTAACGTTTCAAGATCCTTTTTGATCTTCTCAGAGTCAATATTGGCTCCCGGGGGGTTATAAATAGACCCAATAGAAACGTCAAGATTTCCTAGCTTTGCCTGGATAGCGACGTATTCGATACCCTCGGGTGTAGGGAGCTGTATTCTGTTGAAGCTGTGACTACTTCGAATACCTATAAGAACTCCCCCACCACGCCTATCACTAGCTGAGTCAAAACGATCCTGACGTATTATATTATATCCCGGGAAGGTTATGAGTTTTTCGGGTGAGAGCCAAGTTTCGCTTAGGGCAAATACGTTGCAATTGTGTTGCCCTAACAAAATTTTGAAGGAGTCTATTTTTCCAATAAAGCTTCTGCAGTTCCATTGAAGTATGGTAGCCATTGGGAAAACTATTCGTCCAAACGGACCATCATACTAAGGCAAGGCCATTGTTCCAGCCATTGTCTGACCATTCCTCTTAGGAAAGGGAACGCTAGAGGGATCATACCCGCAAGTGGTTGCGGGAGGTGAAGGGCTTCGATCAGAGATTGTAGAATCTCTGTCAAGCTAGGGATCTGGGTAAAGGATCTAGGCTCGCTTGGAAAAGCCAAGTCTTTGAAACTCGGCTTCTTACGGGGCTGGGAGGGGATATCATCGGCACGTGTGGATCTTTTTGATTGGCAACCTTGAAACATTCGATCGTCTAACTCCCGTGAGTGGAGCCAGATTGGGTAACGGTTCTTTATCCGCTACTACTGAGAGCGTGTCGAACGGGTTCACGCTTGGGGTCGTCTTCAAAACATCGGCGTACGAACCCCTGGCATTTTGAATGATCGACCGCTTGTGTTCCGCCTGTCTTCTACGGTAGACAGGACAGGAAGTTACCTTATGCCATTCTTTTTTACAATGAAGGCATGTTTTGGCAGCGGTCTGGCACTCTGTGGTAGAGTGAGCTCCTTTGCATTTACTGCACTGAGTTGCATTAGTGCAATAAGGAGCTGAATGCCCAATCTGACTGCAGTTAGTGCAGTTCGCAACCTTTGTCACGAATGGTCGACGGATTGGCACACGAAGTCCCTCGAAAAGAAGAGAGTTCGGAAGAACAGTGCCTTCGAAAGTGATTCGGAGCGAGGAAGTCTCGCGAAACACCTTCTTGCCGTCGACCATGCTTGAAGCGAAAAGTTTTTTCACTTCCAGGACCTTGGCACGAGGAGTAGATTGGTGCAAAAATGCCCCCTCTCCGTACTTTAGGATGTCCTCCAGGGGGTATTCGAAATCATCGACAACACCGGTGATTTCCACCAATCCACCGGGTATGTATACCCGGTAATCCTCCGTAAAGGACGGATCGGCCGCAATCGCATTGGCTTGCAGCCGGTCTTTTGCGGAGACCCGCATCTTATTCGGACGCAGCCGAAGAACATCCAGGACCCCTGGATATTTTTTATAGATCGATGCGGTGATCGATCGCACATCCAGGGGTTTATTCCTGGGCATGAAGTAAACATCATGCACCCCATTATAGGATGCATGATATGCCCTGTTTCTCGGTTTCGGATCCGACGCCGGAGACGATTCCGAAACCCCTGCAGAAGAAACTATCTTCTTTTTCGCCGTCAAACCGGGATCCGAATTCTTGTGCTTCACTGTGGTGAAGCCAGTATCAGATCCCTCATTCGGCTCTACCATCCTGGTAGAGCCGGAGCGAACGGATTGACAAAAAACAAATGAGGGGGAAAGGGATGACACTATACGTAAAGGACAACTTACCGGAGAACACTTAGCGAGAGAGATAGTACACCGCGCAAGTAGCGAGTGTACTTACTCGGTGTATCGCTCACTCACCCACACACGCAACACTGCACGGGACAAATAATCACACGGAGCACAGCTGAACGCTTTTACAAACGTATCGCTTCGCAATCGTTCAAACACTCACGCTTACGGTATGCGAATTTGGGGTCGATGGCTTGTGTTTCGTCGTTATCATCTATCGAATACGGTACAACTAGAAGCGCTTAGAGACACGTCTTATTCGCTTCGTGGTTGGAGACGGAATGAACTACTAACTACTATTAGGTAATAATATAAAATTTAAAAAGAAATAAAAAAATTTAAAAAAACCTCCACCGGTATTAATGTAGAAAAAAATAATTTTGACTTATGAACTTATTGAATATGAAATTCACTTATTTGATTTTTAATTCAGATATTTTCTACGAGATTGAGAAAAAAAAAATTTCAGGAAAATTACGATTAGTATGTATATCTCTAATGAGAGGAGTGCGTTTCACGAAACAGAATTTTATTTCCAGCCACCAATTTACTCACCATATTTTATTTTTTTACCAAAAAAATTATATACCTTTTTTTTCACCCACTATTAAACCTTCACCAAAGATTGTTAGTAATTTTTTTTTCTCGCCACCAGTCCGAATTTTTTTTTTTCGTTTATTTATAGAGGCTTTGGGTCTTAGAGACCTCATTCGCCTCTTTGCCACCAGTCCGAATGACTCCCAAGCAAATTGCTTTTTTTCCGCTGTCACCAGATGAAACAACTAATGTTAAAGTTTCGTGTTGTAATAATTCTTTATTAGCTTAATCCCCTACTTCCGCACACTAAGACCGTCACCAGCTAAGAGAAGGAACGAATCTCCTCCCGATCATCGATCACCCCGAAAATGCTCCTCTCGTTTTCTTCGGGACTCGTGATCTATTCGGCTCCTCCTGTCACTGTCGTTTAGCCGCCGTAAAAGTAGCCGCTTTCTAAGTAGCCGCTTTCTAAGTAGCCGCTTCTCAAATTGCTCGTAAACCGTTGCGGCCAAATCAAGGTCGCTACACTACTAACAACTAAATGTAAGATTTTTTTTTTCCTTTTTTTTAGTTTTATAAGGAGAGTGGATCTTCTAAAAGACACCCCGGGTAGTGTGGGACTCTTACCCACTAAAAACTCTCCTTCATTTGTAGTAAAAGCTTCTTCCGACATCTAACATAATAGAAAAAATGTAAAGTCTGTAAGCAAGACAATTTCAATGGCTGGTTATTCGGTAAGAGCTTGATAGCAAGTATGCACAAAAGTTAATACATACTTGAAAAAAGTATAATTTTAGTCCCATAAACATAAACCCTCCGTTGTTTGTTGTCTGTCCTTCTTTCAGCAAGACTCAGGTGAAGCTAAAACGAAATTAAAAAGTTAAAATAAATAAAAAATAGTAGAGGGTTTTTGAAGCGCATACATTTTGAAGTGAATTGCTTACCTCCTTGGATTGGTATGACCAATGCGTTCCCATAGCTTCTCGTCAGCTCCAACAGCACATGGAAATAGATGGTAAAAAATATCACAGTTTTGTTGAAAATTGAGATTTTTTAACATTTTTTTTTACAAGGAGGTGAAATCTCATTATGCCACCTTTGCAAGCTAGTGCAAAAAAACACCTCCTTGGGTCCGTATCGCATGTGATCTTCTCAGGACCATGAGAGAAGTTGCTATGAGCCGCCCTGTTAAAAAAGGAAAAAAAGCATTACTAAAAATTTCCTATTTCATTCCCCAAGGCATCTAAAATAGAAACAAATACATCATCATTGCATCTCCGAAATTGATGCTCAGCGAAGTATTTTTCAATATTACTTTTTATATTTGTTCCTTTTTTTTTAGAAATGCCTTCAACCATCGCCATACGTTCTCAATCCTTTGCGTATTGATGTTGTTATCGCTAGGATTGAGAAAGTGGATGGAATGGTTAACAGTTTCGTGGGGAAACCCTTGAGCTGCCAGCCCATTATAACCTGCCCAACAGTCGGTTATAATTGTGGTACCGGCTTCCACATGCCGGACCACAAGATCGTTGAGGGTGGCTTGCGAGCGATTTGGCACACGCTCTAGGAAAATATCTCCCGTCTTACGGCATATACCTCCCACAAGCCACTGCGTGTTGGAGGCACTTATCCGGCCGACGTTGTACTTTCGACGATAGATGGCAGTCTCGTCGATTTCCACCGTCATGCCGGGGCCTCCGATCTTCACGCCGGTGGATTCGAACGTTTCCCATAGGAACGTTCGAATCGTGTCGTACCACGACAGCACCGTTTTGTGCGTGAGCCCCGTTTCTTTGGCGCAACGAGCAGCATCCGCATTGTTGGCCCACTCATAAATGCAACGCATAAGCTTGCTTAAAGCAGCTTTATGGTTGTAAAAGATTGAACCAGCTCGAATGCTGCTTGTTCCGCCACAATGATAATCTTTACATACATACCTAAACCCATCGATGGATTTGTAGCGCTTCAGCTGGATATCCTCACCGAATTTCGGGCATAACTGTTGCGGTTGCAACAGTCCTCGCTGTTGCATCCAGCGGATTCCTTCGAGGTCCTCCCTGAAAATAGAAGATAACATATTACTTGTATATACAGACATTGTTAATATTAAAATGAACGATGTCAATATCACTGCTTCGCGCCAAAGAATGTTGATATTTGATAAAAAAAAAAATCGGGAATGGCAGGGGGCTTCGACTAGGTCAGCTCGCGTATCAGAATCGACGCATTTGTTCAACGTTGGGGTTGCTCAAATTTTACATTTCAAAAACAGTTTACAGTTCAATTGTTTTGTGATGAATTGCCATAGGAATGTAATTTTTCTTTGAAGAAACAATGGAGAAGAGTAGAAACAAATACAAAATTAAAATCAAACTATTATTTTTTTCCATGTCCGATAATTAGTACAGCAATGTCAGTTATGATTTAGTACATGTGCGAAAAACCAGCATTATCGTAGTATTTGTGATTTTGGACAAATAATAGGGCTATCAGGTAAACAAACAGCTGTTATTTATGTTAGTACACGCTTCGAGCATATGTTCGGGTAAGTGTGTTGTTACGAAAACAGCGACGGCCAACCCTGCAACCGGGCGAAACGGTTGTCGGAAATAGTCGGTCCGACAACGCGCGAACGATCACGATCACGAACACTACCCTACCGACAATTTGAGAGAGAGAATGTATGGAAACCGTTCAGATTGTTCTCAGATTGTTCTGGGCTTGTTGGTACAAAAGCTCACTCGAGAACAATCTGAAAACCGGTTTGCTTTTGAGTGCCGCACGAGCAGCGCGCTATATATAACCTTCTCGCTCACTCCATTGCTCGCTCATATTCTTTCTGAAATGACACTCTACAACGGGTTGCTTCGTTTTGCCGGTACAACATGCCCAGAACAATCTGAGAACAATCCGAACGGTTTCCAAACGCGTACGGTTGTTTCAGCATCTTTTATTTCCGTATTTTTATGTTGTATTACACTGTAATTAACACTTTTTGTTTAAAACTAACACAACACTATCACTTCCTTTGCTGTTTGAAGATCTACGGCGTCCGATGCGGGTGTCTTCTTTTCTTTTCTTGCTGGTACTGCCGGTGTGTCCACGAAAGTCTACTCCAAATATTCGCTTGAAAAACGATCTAGAACGGAATAAAATATCATGAGATGGGTAAAAGAATATCTGCCAGTGTTGGCGCGACAAACGAAGTGGTTCGAGCCGGTAAGGGAACTAGTAGTGGGGGATTTGGTGTTGATAGTGGACGGCGGTGTAAGGAACCAATGGAAGCGAGGAGTGGTAGAACGCGTGATACCTGGGGCAGATGGGCGGGTAAGGCAGGCCTGGGTACGTACTAGCACAGGGACCCTCAGAAGACCGGTGGCGAAGTTAGCGTTATTAGAAGTGAGAAGGAGTGACCAGAAACCGTCTGGTCACGGGCTGGGGGATGTTACGAAAACAGCGACGGCCAACCCTGCAACCGGGCGAAACGGTTGTCGGAAATAGTCGGTCCGACAACGCGCGAACGATCACGATCACGAACACTACTAAGTCGGGTGAACAGGGATTGCGAGTGTAGGGAGTTCGGGGCACGTCGGGCAGTACGACGATAGAAGCGATAGGAGCAGAACGTGTGGCGAACCTTTTTTGAAGCCTTACTTACGTTTATCAGGTTATCGTGTGTTTTATACTACCGTTGAATTTCTGCTAAAATAAACCCGAAAACGTTGCTATCAAACGCTCAACGTCTCTAACGTTTCTAACATGTGTAATTGAAATATTATATATTTTTATTTACTCAGTTGATTCGTGTCTGCTTATTAGCGCAAGTATTTCCTTGTATGCAGTGTTCCTTCTATGTGCATTCATTGTTTGTAACAAGTGCATTATTGTCATCACATATTGTTCTACATCGCTATCGAACGTTGTTTGCCTATGCACTAATTTAAATATTTCTCCAAAAAGTTTGTCTTGTCTATCCTGAGAAAAGTTTTTTACTAAATCGCACACGGTTTGCCCAAACCTCATTGACGTTGGGTTCACAAGTTGTTGGGTATAACTCGATATTCCTCTTAAGAGTTCTAAAGTTTCCGATTCCTGATTTAAATATTCCGCCATCAGTTGTGTTCGTCCGTTACGGGTTTCTGCTGGAGCAATTCTTTGCGTGGAAGGCCTAGATTGTGTAGGTGGGGGTATTTGTGATGTGCATGGTTGCTGTACAAGTGGTTCCAGGGATGGAGGAGGCTGTAATGTAGACCATTCTGGTGTGGGAGAATTTTGTGTGGATGTTTGGATTTGCGGAGAGAGAGTATGTGATTGGTGGGATGGTTTTTCTATTGGATGTGTACTAGTGATGAGAAAAACGGCTCCGAAGCCGGAGCCGGCTCCGAAGCCGGAGCCGGCTCCGACCGGTTCCAATAGTTTTCGGAACCGGCTCCGGAGCCGTTAGTTCGGAGCCGGCTCCGGAGCCGTTAGTTCGGAGCCGGCTCCGGAGCCGTTAGTTCGGAGCCGGCTCCGGAGC
>KZ063460.1:0-47698 GCA_002091835.1 Anopheles maculatus | reverse complement strand
ACAAATTCGGTCGGAAGCAAAAATACACTTTTTGCCTTCTAGCTTGCGGATAAGGTTTGGGGCAAGCAGAGTCTGTTGTCGCGCTTACTCCACGGTTTTGTTTGTTTGTTTGGCTTTTCATTTCTCTTTGTTTCAAACCATTGAGCCGTTGCCGGCTGGATGAGCCTTCGGTCCGCGGCTGGCCAACCCGCATGATTTCCAACGTTTCGGCGGCCCTTTTTCTGCGTTACATCAAAAAGAAAATTTGAATATTGTCATTAGACGGTGGTGTGAAATTGGGTGAAAATTATGGGATTGCCAGTGCGCCAGTCTTTCGACCGTCTCGGTGGGAGCGATAACCAAAGGGACGCAAGGCAAACTGTATCGTCACTTTTTCAATTCACTGTGTAGCAGTGCGCAACGGATTAGGTGATGAACTGCCCGATTCGTTGGGACAGGATTTGGGCCGTTGATCACCGGGCATTAGGACGCGTTCGGATGGGGCAGCAGCGCATCTATTTCAACACCCGCATTCCGTTCCGAAAAGGGCCGTAACGAAATGTAAATTTTATTTCATTCCATACTTATTATTTTAAACGACCGTTTCGCATGGGAGATACCGATATTCATTTTCCACTCTCGCTTTCAACTCGCCTGCGGGTACGCCTTTCGTCGTATATTTTGCTGCAAAATGAAGGCAAACAAACGGTGCACATACACACACATACACACACATACGCTCACGGTATCGCTTGGATCGGTTCGGTGCTTTAAGGTATGGTGGTGTTTTGCAAAGGATTTTAAGCCGACCGGAACACAGAGCACCAGGCGCCTCCATCTTGAAGTGTTCGAGCAAAGCGTTCCCTGTCGCTGTATACGGCCGAGCACAGGATGAAAGAAATTTTTTTTTTTTTTCATTTATTTATAGAGGCTTTGGGTCTCATAGACCTCATTCGCCTCTTTATGGATGAAAGAAAGCGCGACAAACTCGGTCGGAAGCAAAAATACACTTTTTGCCTTCTAGCTTGCGGATAAGGTTTGGGGCAAGCAGAGTCTGTTGTCGCGCTTACTCCACGGTTTTGTTTGTTTGTTTGGCTTTTCATTTCTCTTTGTTTCAAACCATTGAGCCGTTGCCGGCTGGATGAGCCTTCGGTCCGCGGCTGGCCAACCCGCATGATTTCCAACGTTTCGGCGGCCCTTTTCCTGCGTTACATCAAAAAGAAAATTTGAATATTGTCATTAGACGGTGGTGTGAAATTGGGTGAAAATTATGGGATTGCCAGTGCGCCAGTCTTTCGACCGTCTCGGTGGGAGCGATAACCAAAGGGACGTAAGGCGAACTGTATCGTCACTTTTTCAATTCACTGTGTAGCAGTGCGCAACGGATTAGGTGATGAACTTGGTCGGGCAGCAATTGATTCCAAATTGTGCAACTGGATTACATACAGGCTATCTACGGTTGTCTAGGAGAAACTGTGTCCCACAAGTAGGTGGCGTTCCGTAGTTTCGAATATCTTACAGTGGAAAAGCATTGTGTGAGTGTTTAAGAAATGGTGAGCTTCTTCTAGTAATGAAAAGCAGCAATTACTGATTCCTAGTAACTGACAGTAGCTGCCATTTGGAAGCAAATTTAACCGAGTGGCAGTAATTTGTGGCAATGTTAGTGATGGAAAATTAGTCTTCAATAATGCGGAAGCGTGCAACAGATAGCAGAGCACAACAAAAACTACAAAAGAGCTTCCACCAAAGGCTAATGTGACGGTCAGGCCTAAAGGAACACAAACACAAAAGTACACCGGAAGCGTCAGCGAAACCGAGACCAAGAAGAAAGCCGAAACAATAGAACGGAAGTGTAGAAGGGAGCAAAGCATGATCCACTTGTGCCCGGTTGTTGGCGTGTTCCGGGTTGTATTGTGTGTTTCCAGTGCGAGAACCGTTGCATTCGCAGAAAGGATAACACGGTCGTGAACATGGGACACGGGGGTGTCATGGGTTTCTTCTCGAGTGGATACGAATAATCGCAACAAGAAGTGTTTTTTTTTGTTCCTTTGGTAGCCAGGCTCAAGCGGTTGTTAGGAGAGTGGCTGCAATATAATGTAAAAGTGGCACAGAGCCCGAAACAGCATCAAAGCAATCAGGACGATGTGTGAGGCGGCGGTAGTCGCGGTTGCAATCTAGGATAACACAATGGGAATAACTCGTCGGGTAGTGACAATGCAGCGTTGGTGAAGAAAGAAATATCTCCCTACGGCATTCTTCGCGTTCGCGTGTGTTTTTGAACAGGGCGCAACACAACCTGTGCATAGTTTACTTTCTTCATCAGTGCGCTGGTTCCTGCCGAGAGCCAGAGCAAAGAAGATAATAGAAAAGCAAGTGGGCCGATTTATATGTGCTTCATTCATTCCGTTTCTTTATCATTCTCCGACAGTCCTGATAATCGAGAATGGTAAAGGACGGTGAGCTAGAACTTTATAGTGTTAAAGCAGTTTAGATCGCTGGCTTGTTGAAGTAAATTAAAGTCTTTAAATAACGTTCCAGATGTAACCGCGATGCCGGTGTAGTTCAACGTAGAAAGTGCATTGTTTGAGTGTGTGTATGAGCGTGTTTTCAGGAGTGTACGTGTACTATCTATTCGTTTATCAACTAATAACCCCAGCCGTATCTGTGTCGTGAATGTCGTTTGTGCTAGTGTGCTCCATTCCTTGTCCCGTGTGTGCAGTGTGCTAGTAGCCAAGATTCGAGTAGGATAATTGTTGTCTACATGCAAGAATTAGCTGGAAGCTGTTATAAATAGTGCTGCTTTAATGGTACGGGCGGTTGCTGCTGGTGATACTGTGTCTCTATGTGTGTTTGATGTGACAGGAATATAATTATTGAAGCTTTTTCGCCCCCGTGAGATAGTGAATGCTTGGAAAAGTGTGAACATACGCTACATTAAGGATTAACTAAGCACGCAGCGAAGGATTCTTCCCGCTACCTTGAGCACAGGTACGTTTGTTTAGTGTATTTATTTGTGTGTAGAATATTCGATCGGTCACCATTGAAGGACTAGCGTACACTTTATGAACCGAGCGAGTCACCACCGTTCGGGAACAGCAATTTGTACGCTCATGAATATTTATTTTGCCACTTCGTCGGACGGAACATAGTAGGTAGCTTCACTGCGCGTCGTTCCCTGGGCCATGTGTTTGTCTCGTCCGATGACTAGCCTGGAAATCGTGAGCAAGAGCGTAAATGCGTTTTTGACCACTTCTCGGGGACGCTGAAGCAGAAATTTCACTGCCATCAACGCCCCGTTACCGTAACCTTCGGAAAGGCACTTTCCGTTGGTTATATGAGTTTTTGCCGTTTTTCCTTGGACCATTTTCGCCTTACCAAAGCAAACACACGATGGATGCGTTCCTCTTGCACATCGGCAGTAATACAAGCGAGCGTGACAGCCACGTACGGGCCATTTATCACGGACCAAGTGGAGAATGACAACAGCCCCGAACTCTGGTAGTAACCATGAATGACAGAAATTGGAAGCGCAAAGCGTGTAGATTTCCTACTTTTTTGAAAAGAGCTTTTACATCGGCAATTTGTGCCGATCGAATGTTTGTAGCCAATCAATGAGGGAAGCTGTTGTGTCCCTGTGAACATAATTGTATCACCTGGTGTGGTTATGTATTTTTATTGTACTCTTCACCAGTAAAATATATGACGCTTGCATCCGTGTTTGTACCAGCGCAACAATGTCTCATTTCTTCGCGAAACGCTTCACAACAGATTCGACACCGTGTAATGTGGCTGCCAGCATCAGGCCGTGCCGTAATCTTTCGCCCTTCAACACATGTAGTGTTTGCATTAAAATGGGCAGATTTTTAATCCGCAACAGCCGTATGCTGCTCCGACATGCTAATATACTAATGCTACGCAGAACGAACGCGAACATAAAGCGCGGTGGGAGGGGGGAGGGGCGGTTTTCTCCACCCCTTGTGACTACTGTTTGCGTCGTCGAGCGATGACAGTTTTGCAGATGATAGAAGCTGTCCATGGCATCTATTTCAACACCCGCATTCCGTTCCGAAAAGGGCCGTAACGAAATGTAAATTTTATTTCATTCCATACTTATTATTTTAAACGACCGTTTCGCATGGGAGATACCGATATTCATTTTCCACTCTCGCTTTCAACTCGCCTGCGGGTACGCCTTTCGTCGTATATTTTGCTGCAAAATGAAGGCAAACAAACGGTGCACATACACACACATACACACACACATACGCTCACGGTATCGCCTGAATCGGTTCGGTGCTTTAAGGTATGGTGGTGTTTTGCAAAGGATTTTAAGCCGACCGGAACACAGAGCACCAGGCGCCTCCATCTTGAAGTGTTCGAGCAAAGCGTTCCCTGTCGCTGTATACGGCCGAGCACAGGATGAAAGAAATTTTTTTTTTTTTTCATTTATTTATAGAGGCTTTGGGTCTCATAGACCTCATTCGCCTCTTTATGGATGAAAGAAAGCGCGACAAACTCGGTCGGAAGCAAAAATACACTTTTTGCCTTCTAGCTTGCGGATAAGGTTTGGGGCAAGCAGAGTCTGTTGTCGCGCTTACTCCACGGTTTTGTTTGTTTGTTTGGCTTTTCATTTCTCTTTGTTTCAAACCATTGAGCCGTTGCCGGCTGGATGAGCCTTCGGTCCGCGGCTGGCCAACCCGCATGATTTCCAACGTTTCGGCGGCCCTTTTCCTGCGTTACATCAAAAAGAAAATTTGAATATTGTCATTAGACGGTGGTGTGAAATTGGGTGAAAATTATGGGATTGCCAGTGCGCCAGTCTTTCGACCGTCTCGGTGGGAGCGATAACCAAAGGGACGTAAGGCGAACTGTATCGTCACTTTTTCAATTCACTGTGTAGCAGTGCGCAACGGATTAGGTGATGAACTGCCCGATTCGTTGGGACAGGATTTGGGCCGTTGATCACCGGGCATTAGGACGCGTTCGGATGGGGCAGCAGCAAAGCAGTCAATTTGTGTTTGCTGGATCATCAGCCTGCGTGGTGGGTTGGCCCTTTGATTGTGCTGCTAAGGCGTGTAGAAACTCTGAGTCGAGTTTGAATATCGATTTTAGCTTCCGTTTGTCTTTGCATCATTCACGGTACGGAGTAAAAATGCGCCAATTTCCCACGAGTTTTTCCCTCGTTTTTCGACCGAAATTAATTATGAGTGGCGCTCCGGACCGTAACGCTTCATTATCTTCCGTTCGCTCACGTTTGGATTTTGCTGGAAATGTGGCTTTTAATTGATATTGATTAAGCGATCAATAGGCGGGGTGAAGTAATAAAGATAAAAGTATAATAAATTAATTGCTTGGGCTTTTGTTTGGTTCGTTATATTTTATCGAAATGATAGATACGATTTTTAGACTGCTTTTCCTACAAAAGTGGGTTTAGTTTGTGAAAAGAGATTGTAACTGAAATATGACGTGGTTTATACTGCAAATCGATATTTATACATGTATAACTTATACATTATGCTATTAAAAGAGTTGAAAAAAACGCACTGTATCTGTAGGACAGAATAAAAATGGTGGTAGCATAGACTTACGTGTTTTAATCTTGTTCTCTTTTGTGGACGCATAGAATAGAAATTGAATCATATTTCAATACCGACCATGATTACACTCACCTTATTCATGGGACCACTTCCACGCTGTCGAAAGATTCTATTGACGACGAGCCCATCATCTTGCTGTAAGTTGTAAGCCGTCCGTAACGTTTGAAATATTCAGCGGGAACAGCACCTTCAACAACACTCGGCTGCTACCGTGGTGTGGTTTGTGGCATATGATGTTGCGCATCTCGTGTAATCTATATTACACATCATGCCAAGCGCTGTCTTGATACATCGCCCAGCATAATACACAACAACCAGCATCGAAAGAGCAGCAATGATCCATTCAACGATGAAGTATCATCATCTTGGAGCATTGTGTGCCTACCCAATAGGTAAATAGCGGAGCGCGAGCAAGCAGAAGAAGGTCACCGTCGGCCGCCGCTGACATGATGCTCGAGCATGAAGCTTTTCCCGGTCGGTTCGTACACGCCCAAATCACGTCAAGCGTCGGTGTCCTGTCGCTCGGTTTTTCGAGCGTGGTGTCAATCGTAGCAAACATGCGAATAGGAGATCTATTATGCTTGGGCACGGCGCCACCGGGCGCTGGCTTATGGACGTGTGTGTGTGCGTGTGTGCGCGCGCGCCTCGTATCACATTGACGCTCATCATGTGAGCTAAGTGTGACCTAAGATTAGCCAGCCGTTGAATGTGCAAAAGAGGAACTGTGTTCATGTTTTGAGAGCTGTTGGTTCCTTTTGCTATGGGTGCCGATGCTGAAGGCAAAGTAGCCGACAAAATAAATCTTATGTCAAGTGCGAACTGTATGGCGAGAAAAGATATGAAGAGCATATAAAGTAAAGTAGTCTTTAAAAACTTATGACCCGAGCTGCGGTTTTGATTTCTATGACTAATGCTGGGCGTGTTGTCTATGACATTTTTGAAACTTGAGTTAAATGTTCCTTTCATCTTTTATTTCCAAGCCTTTTCTTTAATCTTTGAAGTCATGTTTTGATTCGTTCAACTATTAGTTTGTCGTCAAACGATATCACAAAAATAGTAACATTGCAAGCGAAATTAAGCGCTACAATTGTGATATCAACTGAGAACGTAGTCCTAGCTGCGATTACGATGAAAAAGCAACCATTGTTACTGTCCTTTCATGCGCTACCGTTGAACATTTTTGTTATTTGTTGTTTCATGGTGTACCATAATTATCTGACAACTGTTGTGCTCTTTGAAACTAAAAAATGGAAAATCAACTATAAATTAAACAAAGAAATGTTTATTCTAAATTACATATACTTACATATCTGGCGCTACATCGTTCTTGTTCTGCTACAAAAGTCCTCACGGTCGAGCATCATCGTTTCCTTAACCATAAACACCTTAACTCGGTTTCAGTTCAGGCCTGCGTCGCTTTCTCTATTCACTTGGAGGATCTAATATAACTTTAAGAGCGGGTCATTCGGCACTATTCTCATGACAGGTCCGTACCATCCGAAGTTGACTGCACAATGGCTTACAGAAGATGGTTCTCGAAGTTTTCGCTTCTGAGTCTCGGTAGGCTTTCTCTAGCACCAGGTTGAAGAGGAGACAGGTCACGCTGAAGGTGATGGTTGCATGCACCTTCAACTCATGTCATGTGGGTCATTATTATACTGGTACAAGTCTAAGAAATAAAGCTGGTTTACAATAAAGAGGCGATAAGACTAAGTACATGATAAGTAGATATGATGATGAGTAGAAATCATAAGATGATAAGGAATTGCTTCTATATTATCCAGGGTTTTTTGTTATTGGAAGTCTACTAGCACCAGGGGGAAAATCTTGTACCGCTGTGTGATCACTCCAGCTTATCACACTTCTTGCATATGAGAAGATAATGCCAGACTCCGATCAAAAACCCTCGGATTCGCTAACCAGTACCGTGAAAATAATGTGATGAATCTCATGTTTGAGTGCTGCACCAAATTTTTGCATTAGTTGCTGTACTATGAGCATAGCAGTTAAAATAATAAATAAACCTTATTTTACTAAATTTCTCAAAATGAATCCTTGCCAACGTATTGTTTTTGAAATAATCTAAAGGTTATGGTACAGAGTTCACTTTTATGTGTGAATTTGTAATAAAATAAAGCAATAAACGTACCAATAATTTCAACTGATGACTTCCCGACCCACCCAACTTTGCACAAATGCTTTCCGTAAAACTGATAATTGATATTCAATGAGGTGAACCCACTCAATCGAGTTCCAAGCAGTGATTTCCACCATAAAAATGCATCGATTTTGAATCCAATTTCACTCCCAGCAGGAACACTCACACTCGCCGTTACCGTTCAGCCGATGAGCAATTGCATTTGCGCTGGAAGCGTTGAGGCGGCGCATGAATGCATCTGCGAGAATAAATTACTTGGCCAACAATGCCCGCCACAGTGGCGTCCATTGTGTGTCGACTTATCTGGAAGCGAACAAGCGCTTTTGCACTGTTTCACCAGATTACTCAACAGCCAAGCCAAGGCAAGCGTGGAGCGTGGAGGATGGCCAAGGGAGGGCATGTAAAATGCAACATAGTTGTTTTTTCCACCCAGCGCGCCTGTTGTTTTTCTTCCACATCCAGTAAAATGAGGAAAATGAAAATTTTCCACTCATCTCATCGCAGGCTTCATATTCAAAGGCACGGCACGAAAGCATCATCGACAATTTTGGTGCGAGAAAATGGAGCGGACCGCAGCACGAGCCAAGGATCTATTCGCGAATACTCTGTAATCGGCTCAAGCGGAAAAGCTTTTCATGCACCCGGTTGGTTCGAGAGCGATTAAGCCTTCCGGTTTGGTGCGGGAATAAATTAATTTATGTTGGTGTTTTTTTTCTTTCTATTTTGTCGTTCGTCTATTCTTTTCCGTTCAGTGGTCTACCAGGGTAAGGGTTAGTGTCTTTTTGCTGAGATGAATGTCGTGACGTCGGCAAAGAGGATGGAATGAATATTTTTCATCAATTTTAATTAAAAGAAGAATCATCTGTCAGCGGTGCGTGATGGTGAGTTTGGCTTTTATGCAATGTCGTCACATTGATAAAACGTACATTTTGCTTACATTGCCACTCAGTTTTTGAACTGTTAGAACCATTGGTTATGTTTACAAGAAAAGAGTATTTTTGTCTCTAGTGGTCTTTGACACCGGACGACGCCGAACGTCTAAAACTATGCACTACTCGAATATTTCATAAATACTACAGCTAACTGAAATGAAATGCGTTTCAGATAGACTCTTCTTTCTTGGCGTAACGACCTCTTAAGGTCATGCCTGCCATTTCTGGCTTACTAGACTTATTGTTACCGCATAGTTGGATAGTCAGTCCTCACTATGGGGGAACGGCCCAGATGTGACTTGAACCCCGGTCCTGCCGTGTGAAGACCGGCGCCGCTGTCGCATCACCACCGGGCCGTTTCAGATAGACGTCAGTCCCAAATAAAGTGCGTTTGTTTATTCTAGCGGAACTTTCATTTAAACAGTCAACCATATAACCATATAAAAATGTTTTCAATCAGAGTTAAGTAGCTTGAGTGCACTAATCGATCGTTTCTTTGAAGTTTTTAACGATGCTCGTTGGTTTGTATGCACAACAACCGTCAAAAATCAGCGTGACATGTTGTCTTGCGAGAGCGAGGAAAAACGAAAAAAACGCACTTTGCCCCACACCACGAGAAATTGCTTACGAATGTGACAAAGCGACTTCCCGCTTCGATACACCCGGAGGCGTTTCAAAACTTCGAACCGATAGGCGATGCAGGAAGGTACGGAGGAAGGTTAGAGGGAGCCGTCAGCAAGTCGCCCTCATTTTGTGCTTCCCCCATTACCAGAGTGGTTGAGTTTCGCAAAGGTTGGATGACCGGTTTTATTTTATGTTTTTCGCATGGTGCTGTGTGGTTGATGAAGCTTTCGATTCGGAAAACATGGTTTATACTTTTCGCCCCATCTTTCTCCCGATCGTCAGCCATCGCAACCGACCGTATTTGTGACTATCTGAAAGCATACTGTAACAGTGCCCCTGGCGCAGGAAAATATGGAAAAAGTGACACATCCTTTTGAACGGTATTTCCCAACAAACGCGCGACACCGCTGGTCCTCGTTCCTTGCAAAATGCTCACCCGAACGCTTTCTACCGGAAGCAACGGAAAACTTTCTCCCCGCTTTCCGTGCGTGTGTGTGTGTGTTGGTGCGCTTTTACCATGGCGTCATTTAATCTCCCCGGTGCCATATATTTCAAAGAAATCGTCACACATTTGGCTCGGGCCTGATTGCTAGACGAAGAAATATATCTATATATTAAAAATATGAAAAATTGAAGGCCATAAAAATTGGAATATTTCACTTCACCCGTCACAGAAAACCCTGATGGAACACCCCGGGAGCACCGTTTCATCCCAGCGTAATGCTCTTCATATCCACACACACACACACACACACATTCGCTTTCCCGGTCAGTGCACACATTCTTCATTCGGCGCTGGTTTTGTTCTGGAGCAATCGGCCACCATTGCGTTCCGGCGTTTTGGAGAAGATATAATAAAACCCATCGTCCCATATTTATTTTATGTGATTTTGTGTCTTCGAATCGGTCTGGAGCGAAGTGTTTGTGTGTGTATGTGTGTGTGTGTGTGTGTGTGTGTGTGTGTTTTGATACGAATGGACTGTCGGCGACAGATCGCGGTGAGCGTTGAGTGCCGCCTCATTGCGCTGACATCCGTGCGCTGGCAGCGCAGTTGTCCTTGGCACTGTGAGTACACAAAGGATTATATTTTTATGAGCGTGACTTGCGAACGCTCAAAGCCATCCATCCGTACCGTCGTCCTTCTGCGCCGGAGACATTTCGTCGGGTTTGGCACGCGAACAACGGACGCAACTTTCTGTTGAGGAAACTGCCGCTTTGAACCTCCCACTGGCGTGCGATACGCGGTCCCACCCAGTTCCCGTTGTTGGACGACGCCCGAAAGTAGGCAATGAATTTTTAATGAAAATTTTCCCAATAAAAGAATCAAACTACGCCGGCGTGGGTGTGTGTGTGTGTGGTGGAAAACATGGTGGAATTGTGCAGGACAGTTGAGCGAATAAATCTGGCCCCCTTTTCCTCGAAGTTGCGTTGTGTGGAATCTTGACTAAGCTACCCGTAAGCTTCGAGCGTGGCCGGAGTTGTGAAGCCATAACATTTTGACACTTTGGGAAAACGATACCGCTACAGGTTGGTGATAATCTAACTTTTATTTTAATGGCCCCCTTTATTTCAGGGAACGCTGTTGGCCAGCGTACACATCCTGGAGTGTATCGGGGTCCAATTTCGCCGAATGCTTTGCCACTCCTCGCTTTCAACAAGTAGATGTGGCTGCGATCGTTGAACTTGGGAAATTCCGGCTAAACAAGCTTCAGCGTTCAAGTTTCGATTTGCGGGGCACGTTCTTGTTTGGATGTTTTGAAAGAAAGAAAGAAAAGCAATGGCCCTCCTATTTGCCAATATGGTCCGTGACAGCGAATTTGTTTGATGACAGCGTGTACCGAATGACCTTAAGCTGCGCCGACGCTCATCATCAATCTTGGTAGACAAACAGTGGTTGGGGAACGTGTTTTTATGCGTTGCATATTTCCTATCGTGAGCAGCAGTTTATTTTTCCTTTGCACAGAACCGTCAATGAGTCGTATCGGATCCGATTTTTGTGATGATGCTCTACCGATGATTGGAAGTCCTTGAACTGTTGCTGCTTGTGATGTGCTTTTTTGCGTGCGTTTGCTCTCAGCAAGTATCCAAAACCCCAACCAGTGCTTATATAAAGTGATCTGAGCAAAGTTAGGAAAAGGAGAGTTGTTTTACCCACTAGTGGGCCATATTCTCGTGTCCGGATAATCCGCTCTATATAGCATTGACGGCATGGTACGATAAGGATTCATACGTTCTAGCTGAAGTGATCCACTCCGTACCACAACCCACACAAGCTTGCCGGTGGGGACGAAAATGAGTAAATGTAGTCTCACTAGACTTGTTGTTAGTTTCGGAGGTTTTTTTGTTGTTGTTGCTTTGTTGGATGGTAGCAAAATACATCGTACGCGATGCGAAATAAAATCCCCAGCGAGAGTTTCGAATGGCAGCGATAAGAATGCGGGCGAACATGTTCGCAAACCGCTGGCGCCAGCATAGTTCAATATTGAATTAAGATTTGCTGCAGCAAGTCTGGCATAGCGTCTCGCACGGCGGTAAGTTGTTGCGCAAAGTTGGTCCTCGGCTGCTGGCGCTTGTATTCGCATCTTAGCGATTGGACACACACTCGATTGGGTTCTTATCTTGTGTGACGTCTTCCTGCCATATTCAGCTTGGGACAAGATTAACTACCTTCGGTCCCGTATACAGTTTTGTTTTGTTTTGTTTTGTTCTTTCAGAGGATTTTTCTTCTGTTTATCTTGCCTCTCGTAAAGTGATGGAAGAAAGAAAAGGAAGAAAACGAATGGTTTCTTATTTCAACTAATTCCAATTTACTTCGTCAAAGTTATTTCTACCGCCTCGTTCTTCGTTAGGTGTGCGCTCGGTTGTATTCGCTTCGTTGGGCAAGGGTAGTGTCAGGCAAGAATGGCTTAAAATAATATCAACAAAGCCGAGCATACTTGTAACAGCTCTTGGTGAGTAGTGTGGTGTACTCTGTGTCTAGAGTAAGTTTAAATGAAGCAATATTGAAGTAGGTAGGCAAATTCAGTAGCAGCATTTGAAAAGGTAGATATGGAACAGTTAATCAGAAGCCAGTGTAATTAAAATAAATTGTGTTTGACAACTTGAGGGTACAAGTAGTTGGAACGGTTTTATAACGTGGCGAAACTCTTCACAGCAACTAGAAATGCGTTGCATAGCTACACGTCCGTCTCTTGGGTAATGTTGGATACTTGCCGACAACAACTCATAACTTCACCATCGCTAAAAACTTTTCAAGACTACTTTAGTCTTTCATTCCTTTAGACTGTCTATAACGAAAATATTACATATATGTAAATATAACAAAAGGATATACACTCATATTTAAAAAGAGCGAAATTTGATGCCAAATATGATTAGTTTCCCAGAACTTATTTGATTATCTCAATAGATATTTTGTTAGAATATTTCCATTGCATCCTCACTGGTGAATCACGGGCGTTATTGTGTTATGAAGAAATACTTCGAGAAAGTAACAAGAGTTTTGGAGCTTGCGGAACAGCCAGCTGTCCGAGGTCAGGAATAGTTGAAACTCTCTTACACCCTGTGTAACAAACTTTAAAGCAGTATCCTAAAAATATCAATTGCGTAATTGCTCAAATCCGTCCAGAAATACATTTAGTCTTCTTTTTTAAATCTTGTTAAAAATAAAACTATAGTAAATTTGGTTCTTTTACTTTTGTGGTGTGATTAATGATGAAGTTTTAAATATGGTGCAGAGTATGTAAGGTGCAGAGTCTTTGTTCGTATGTCGTTTGATAAGGCGTTCAGATAACTTTTGATATCTAATACTGATGCAAAACGCTTCGCATATATTTATTCAGAAACTTTGCATGCTTAATGTAAAAATACGTAATATTAAAAATGTGCACGAGTATGAAAACATTATGACACAGTTTATGTTACGATGACTGTAAACTTTTTTCAGCCCCTAATGATAAAGAAATTATAAATCAGATCAGCGTACGGCTAGTTAGTTTTGCACAAAGCAGCTTATTTGAAGAAAAATAGATCCATTCATCTCGTTCGGTTTTCTATTCATTTGATGCAAATGCAATATCCTATTAGCAGTGCTATGGCGATGGGAGAGCAAATGGTGCAAAGGTGGCATTATGCCCAGGCCAAACGGCAGTTCCGTAATTTATTCGCCCATTCTCGGGGTCGTTCCATGGAAGGCCAGGCCAGGATGAAGGAGTGCATCAACTTCCGGGATTGGAAACTGGAAAGGATTTTGCATAATTCCTCACTGTGGTTTGCACAAACTCATTTCGAATTTGAATTTCTACTCTCCCTACCAAACATTCTAGAATCATTGGTGACCATAGAGTTGCTAGCATAGGACGATTCCTTTCCGTTCGGTTAGGATGCATCCTTTCAGACGCACTTTGTGTGAAATCTGCAACGTTGCAAACGTAAGTTACACCGGATTCAGTGAAGAAACTGATGGTAGTTTTTGGCCAACGAAAGGTAGTAATAAGTTTCCCAGCACCGTTTGCAGTTGGCAGTGTGTCAACGATGTGCAATGTAAGTAATTTTGACCTAGGTTACTTGTGCTTGCTATACGAAGTTTTCGTCCTAAGCGCCCAGCGACCAGACGATTGTTTCAAATTTCTTCTCCAAACTGGAGGATGCAATTGCCGCATGCAATAACTTCTGCATTACTTGATTTGTGCTGGTAGAGTTGGCGCATTCCTTGGAAAGCTTTTTCTCATTTCATTTGGTGGTTTTTGGAAGGTGAGCTGCTTGTTAGATTGTAAGAGTTTGGAAGCACTTGAGTTGAGGACCAGATGGAAATGAAAAGTTTTTTTCTAGTGCACTTTATTACAACAAGGTTTGTCCATTAGTGAAGACGGATCAGGAATACGCTCTGGGTGTCCGATGCTGAAGGCAATGCTTGTTGGAAGAATGATTTGATGAAAAGAGCATGACTGGATTAAAAGTGTGCTCAAAGAAAGTGTTATCAAACGATACCGACTTAATTGTAATGGGTTTGCATGTTTGCTCTCGTAAAAGAGTTCTAAAGATCGTTTATAACTTATTAGGGTATAGAAAATTGTCTGTAAACCTGCGGAGATCAACCTTATAGCCAAGGATATCACAAAATATCTGGAAAAATACCTGCAACTCTATTCAATTGGTTGAAAGATCGATTTCCTTTCCTTTACTCTCATCCTTGCGTTTGATTGACCTTTAACCCTAACGGTTGAAATTCTTCGGAACATCGCCATTACCTTGTAAAGCATGAAACTACAATACTATTCTTCGTCTCCTTATCCAAGGATTTCTCAGCCGACTCACAAATACCCGTTGGCGTCCGGGATCGGAAACGTTTGCACTTGAGCGGATCCTGGCAGTGAGGATTTTACACTGGTCGATACCATACATTCTGCGTTTGGCACGGTGGCACTTACATCGTTTTAGCAGAGAAAACATCGTTATGCAACTACCGTGGTTCACTTTGAAGGGTGAACTACAGGGAGTTTCAATCTTGGTAGTTCTGTTAACAAAGCAAAGAACAGCAGGACGTCAGAACTCGGCGGGTTTCGAACGGGTTGGGGTTTTCTACTAACTTGAACAGTACCATCGTTCCTAGGCGACGCAATATGGTTCAGGATCTCAAGGGACAGTTACAACCTAAAACAATTTTCTCAGAAATTTGGTCTGACAGAACTTTGTTACTTAGAATTGAAAACTTACTGACGTTCTGTGGGAGATATCCTTCGAATAGTTCCATATTTTTCATCTTAAACTATTTGGTAAAACATTCAATGAAAAGTATACCAAATTTAATAGTTTTAAATGTTTACGATGGTGATGTTGCAGTTGTGATGTCATGAGCAATTAAAGATATAAGCTTTGCAATTAAGAAAATTAATGGTAGATGCGACAGCGGTGCCAGTCTTCACACGCCTGGACCGGGGTTCAAGTCTCTCTGGCATGCAAGACATATCAGATCGTTAGGCCAGAAAGAAGAAGAAGAAGAAGAAGAATGCCTTCACTGATTAGTTAAAGTGGATTGCTTCAAATTCAAGCACAATTATATCTGCAACTCCATCTTTTATGAGTTGATGACCGATGACCCGAAATTTGTTGATCTTTTTTTATCCCTAATAAAAAAATAAACATTCAAAAGTATCCCTTACGTCAACAATGTTTGATAAACAATCGTCCAGTAGTAGCTTAAAAGATGCGAAAAACAATCCAAAACAACCCAAGCGAGTTTAGAGCCGAAGATTGTTAAAAGCAAAAAATGCAGAAAGTTGTAATAAAATAGGTCGAAACAAAAACTCAACTCAAACGCCTCCCGGGACTTGCGTGTAGGAGAAAGAATTTCGAGATTGTTGGATCAGTTGCGGAGAGGATAACTGTTTGGTTTGATTATGAAACAGGGAAAAACTTCACTGTGGTTTGCACAAACTCATTTCGAATTTGAATTTCTACTCTCCCTACCAAACATTCTAGAATCATTGGTGACCATAGAGTTGCTAGCATAGGACGATTCCTTTCCGTTCGGTTAGGATGCATCCTTTCAGACGCACTTTGTGTGAAATCTGCAACGTTGCAAACGTAAGTTACACCGGATTCAGTGAAGAAACTGATGGTAGTTTTTGGCCAACGAAAGGTAGTAATAAGTTTCCCAGCACCGTTTGCAGTTGGCAGTGTGTCAACGATGTGCAATGTAAGTAATTTTGACCTAGGTTACTTGTGCTTGCTATACGAAGTTTTCGTCCTAAGCGCCCAGCGACCAGACGATTGTTTCAAATTTCTTCTCCAAACTGGAGGATGCAATTGCCGCATGCAATAACTTCTGCATTACTTGATTTGTGCTGGTAGAGTTGGCGCATTCCTTGGAAAGCTTTTTCTCATTTCATTTGGTGGTTTTTGGAAGGTGAGCTGCTTGTTAGATTGTAAGAGTTTGGAAGCACTTGAGTTGAGGACCAGATGGAAATGAAAAGTTTTTTTCTAGTGCACTTTATTACAACAAGGTTTGTCCATTAGTGAAGACGGATCAGAAATACGCTCTGGGTGTCCGATGCTGAAGGCAATGCTTGTTGGAAGAATGATTTGATGAAAAGAGCATGACTGGATTAAAAGTGTGCTCAAAGAAAGTGTTATCAAACGGTACCGACTTAATTGTAATGGGTTTGCATGTTTGCTCTCGTAAAAGAGTTCTAAAGATCGTTTATAACTTATTAGGGTATAAAAAATTGTCTGTAAACCTGCGGAGATCAACTTTATAGCCAAGGGTATCACAGAATGTCTGGAAAAATACCTGCAACTCTATTCAATTGGTTGAAAGATCGATTTCCTTTCCTTTACTCTCATCCTTGCGTTTGATTGACCTTTAACCCTAACGGTTGAAATTCTTCGGAACATCGCCATTACCTTGTAAAGCATGAAACTACAATACTATTCTTCGTCTCCTTATCCAAGGATTTCTCAGCCGACTCACAAATACCCGTTGGCGTCCGGGATCGGAAACGTTTGCACTTGAGCGGATCCTGGCAGTGAGGATTTTACACTGGTCGATACCATACATTCTGCGTTTGGCACGGTGGCACTTACATCGTTTTAGCAGAGAAAACATCGTTATGCAACTACCGTGGTTCACTTTGAAGGGTGAACTACAGGGAGTTTCAATCTTGGTAGTTCTGTTAACAAAGCAAAGAACAGCAGGACGTCAGAACTCGGCGGGTTTCGAACGGGTTGGGGTTTTCTACTAACTTGAACAGTACCATCGTTCCTAGGCGACGCAATATGGTTCAGGATCTCAAGGGACAGTTACAACCTAAAACAATTTTCTCAGAAATTTGGTCTGACAGAACTTTGTTACTTAGAATTGAAAACTTACTGACGTTCTGTGGGAGATATCCTTCGAATAGTTCCATATTTTTCATCTTAAACTATTTGGTAAAACATTCAATGAAAAGTATACCAAATTTAATAGTTTTAAATGTTTACGATGGTGATGTTGCAGTTGTGATGTCATGAGCAATTAAAGATATAAGCTTTGCAATTAAGAAAATTAATGGTAGATGCGACAGCGGTGCCAGTCTTCACACGCCTGGACCGGGGTTCAAGTCTCTCTGGCATGCAAGACATATCAGATCGTTAGGCCAGAAAGAAGAAGAAGAAGAAGAAGAATGCCTTCACTGATTAGTTAAAGTGGATTGCTTCAAATTCAAGCACAATTATATCTGCAACTCCATCTTTTATGAGTTGATGACCGATGACCCGAAATTTGTTGATCTTTTTTTATCCCTAATAAAAAAATAAACATTCAAAAGTATCCCTTACGTCAACAATGTTTGATAAACAATCGTCCAGTAGTAGCTTAAAAGATGCGAAAAACAATCCAAAACAACCCAAGCGAGTTTAGAGCCGAAGATTGTTAAAAGCAAAAAATGCAGAAAGTTGTAATAAAATAGGTCGAAACAAAAACTCAACTCAAACGCCTCCCGGGACTTGCGTGTAGGAGAAAGAATTTCGAGATTGTTGGATCAGTTGCGGAGAGGATAACTGTTTGGTTTGATTATGAAACAGGGAAAAACTGTTGCCAAAAAAGATTGTTTTCCCATTGCCCGGTGGACGCTTCATGCGCTATTTATTTTACCAACCCACCGACTCACCCACCCCCACCCCATTCGCAAAGCGTCTCCAAGATGTGTCTTTGCGCCATTTTCGCCTTACCGTTCCTTTTTTCTTCTGCGCGTCTTTTGAAGCTGATGTAAGAAATGTTCTCCGGCACTGCACAGCATCATCAGCATCATCGACTGGGTGGTGGCTCCAACGAACCCGGAAAATTTGCTTTCCCACCCACCCGGGTCGAAACCAGCACGACCGTTTTCCGCGCAACGGACGGAACCCATCTGGAACCGGGTCGACTGCACACCAACACCAGCAACACAGTGTGCGCGCCCAGTTCGATTTTCCATTTCCCGGATGGTTCCTATTTTTCATTTCTTCTCTAATTCTCAACCATCCGTCGTCTTGCCTCATCCGGTTGCTTTCGGAGGCGAATGTCTTTTGGGGGAAAGTTTTGGTGCTGCTGCCGTTATTGGTATGTTTCTTTCGGTTCCATTTATCTTTCTGCTAAGCAGTGTGATGGGAATGTAAAAATTGATGTACTGTTCAAGCTCACGCTTCACTGGGAAGGGAATTGAATGAAATTTCCGCCCCCAACACTGCGATGGATGCGAATGTGCCGGGTGGCTGAGGATGGGCATCGAATGTTTTCCTCCATTGAATTGTCAACTTCCTCGTCAGCAGGGATTGTGTGACACACTCAGAAAGTGGAGCCGTCGGATGAGCGGCACATCGGACGGCGATTGGCCAAATGGTCTCAAGAAACGCTCAGAACCAATGTCACTCAACGTTTCGATGTTTCGGGAGAAGAAAATGGACGAACATGGAAATGGATGTTCGGAAGTTGGGGATGAGCAGAGAAAAAGAACAACAATTCAGAGCGTCCAAATGCGACAGATCAACTCAATGTGTGTTTGGGGCAAGCTTTTGGTAGGCTTTTGGACCAACGCTGGACGGAAGCTGTGTCCTGTCCATCGTTTATACAAACGAACACTACGCCAAGGGCAGTGGATGGACATTGGACAGAGACACACAGGACGATTGGAAAGCTTTTTGTGTGATGAAAAGAAATATCAACTCCACCAACATTATTATCGACAACGGCCCGATTGCTCCGGCACTGACAGACGTGCACTGACCATGACTGCAGTGCTTCGTGAACGGCCGGTTTGTTTCAGTTTATTTATTTGTTGCCCTTTCAATTCTATGAGAAGAAAACAGTTTTACTCCGTGTATTTTTAGCCACACAGCGGTTTAAGTTTGCGGTTTTTTGGGTAGCTTGCCAGCAAACTGCAAGTGCAATGACGTGGTGGCATATAATGGTTCTGCACTTCCTGAGCCGTTCTGCTGTCACTCTGAATCGATGTGCAACCGGTCGTATTTGTGGGCAGAAAACAGTACACGAGGAAGACGAAGCTCAAATGATGTTTGTGCGGCAACAGGGTGTGACATGTTTTCTAGCAAGTTAGTTGAAGTTTATTTGATACTATGCCAACAAGCTGTATCATACGCAGACGTTTTATGAAGGTTCAGGTTTGATTACATGGATAATATACAGCGGGTGTCTTGATAGTAATAAACATACCATTGTAGGGTACATTTGAAATATAATAGCAAGGTTTTTGACGAAATTGTTTTTCTTTTGCCTTATTTTTGTCAAGCAATCTTTACATTACTATTTAATAAATTTATTTTTAAGACGCTATAAATAAGGAATAATTTTTCCATCACAATTTATTATTAAATATGGAATCATAACAGCTATGGAAAAAAGAGTTTTTCAGTTCTTGAATGTTGTGTAATTGCTGCATGCTTCTTGTAGCTGTTTGAGCAAAAAATTCTCCAAACAATCCCGTTCAAAAAGGGTGATTCGATAGAAATGTGGGTTAATCTCGCATCGTTTCGAATGAGCAAAACAGCGACGTATTCTCCCGAACGTCATAAGAACGCAAGCAAACACACGTAACCTAAGCAATCACACGCAGATGGAAATGACAAAGTAAAAAAAAAATACCCACCCACACTTGCAATCATGAAAAAGTTTCCAAAGTGTGTGCGAAAAACTTTTCCGATCCCCATGGACACTAAATGTAGAGCTCGCGTACCGCTGAAGCACAATGTCATCAACAAAAATGGAAGATCAAAAACACTCCAAACAACCAACGCACATGTAACACAAACATAAGCAATTTTATCACCGTGCCGCTAATTAGATTGGAAGCCAAAGTTCCTCGCACTTACCCGGACTGTTGGACGGTGGTTCGGAAGTGGTGCGTTTGCTTCACCAACACCCACAGCACTATGTATTTCGGGTTTTCTCTCAAGCTTTCTCTCTCTCTTTCTCTCTCTCTCTCTCTCTCTCTCTCTCTTCACTGTCGGTGATCGAGTGATCGAAATACGTCAATGGATTATTGGAAACGTACTGTAATGGTTTTGCTGCTCGATATTGTTGCCACAACCCGTACTCATCCTGGCAGCCCGGTGAGAACCTGATGAAAACCGAAGAATTTATTACAGTCCGCACGGGATCAGCCACAAACACCGACGGCCCGTTTTTAATGCTATGCCTCATTTATTATGCCAAAAACCCGTTCCATTTGTTTTTGTGCTCCTGGCGCTCGGATGTCCACGGCCGTTGGTGAGCTTTGTGCACCGTGACTTTTCCGGCAGTGCCCTGCCGAAACGTGACAACGGGACAATGAGCTGCGACATAGTACAATGCGCGGTTCCCGCCGTGGTTGACAGTAATTACGTTATCTATGCTTTTGATTATGTTCTGTCTAATTAAGACCTTCATTAAAACTCGCATAGACAGTGTCTGATCTCGTGGGTGGCAGTTGTCCTTCGGGGCCGTCGAATTAATGCGGGGCTTTGCAAAACTCGAAGCCGCTCCTCTGCCGATGGTTATCGATGGGACAGTCCTGCACTCTGTTGGTTTAGTTCCGACAGCATGTTTCGCATCATGGGAAGAGTACAATATTGTTCGCGATATAATGGAACGATAATTAAAAAATATTTAGTTATTGGATTATTGTTGTGAGCGATATCAAAACGGTTTCATAGTGATTGTATCGAATATGCTGTAAAGCATATCCATTTTAGGTTTGTTACGATTGCAACCGGATCCATTCTTAAAACCATTTAATGACGCCTTCGTTCGGGAATTAAGAAGAGCATCGGTTCATTAACGAAAACCCCTTTTTAATCGTGAATACAAAGTAGTCTTTAAATGTCTGAGCAATTATTCAAAACAACCAAGGGGCCTGCTTTACAATGGTCTTGTACCGTTGGCAGCCATTAGCTGCGGTTTGTTATTCTCGCAGAAAATATGTGTAGCAAGCGGACGCGAAATAAAACCAAGAAACGGATCCATCCGAAAGATGGATGATGCTTTCGTGACTGACGTAGAGTGACCGGTGCCGGCTACTGTCGACCAACTTTGCCGGTTAGCCGGCCGAGGCCGCTCAAAACCGCGGGACAAGTTATGCGGAGCGCATTAAGCTAAAGTTTGCATAATTTTACGATCCATCTTAGGTAATTGGATTAACGGTGAATTATTCATTAAAGCCCAGTTACAAACGGTAACCAGCGCGAGGATCGTGTCAGCAGGCAGCTACCGGTTCCCGTCACGTTTCAGATAGTCTTGGGAACGCATCTTTGAGTAGGTGGGATGGGATGTAAGAAAAATATATAAAGACAACGGTGTGCACAATCCGAATGGGTACTGTTTAGGGCGAAAGTCATTTAAAATGCTACGTCAGCTTTGGACGGAAGTTAGTCCTTTATGGTTGACTTAAGGACATTTTTAACAAGCCATTCAGACTTGAGATTGGTTTTATAAAGACGTGATGATTCTACTTTTGTGGCTGCTATACGATTTATATTGAACGTGTACGTAGTCAAATTTGGTTTTTAGTATTGATGGTAATAGTAAATTAGTAGAATACTCAATAGAGATCTTATCTATGTTCTGTTTCGTAGTTTAACTAGTTATTAGGTCATGCCGTCCATCTAATGGCGTACTAGTCCTCACTACGGCGGTATGATCCGAATATGATTCGATTCTGTGTCCCGTTGTGTAAAGACTTGGATCGACAATTACCATAAGTTTTAAATCATTCTGCAAATTAAATCAAATTAAATGTTATGGTTATCATAAAACCGATGTAGATGTTATACTTCCAATTATTATAATCAATGTTCCACATTTCTATCAATGTTTATCAAGAGCAATGATCAAATGAAACAATTGATTCACCACCACAAAGAAGATAAGAAATTTAAGGCATTTAAAATTCAAGCATAAATTTTTAACATCCCACCCCAACCCAACACACCAATTAAAACTGCGAATCAGAAAGAAACGACTGACATTGAATGATAATTCAATTGAATGGTACGATTTGACCTGGTATACCCCGCAACCGAACATATAAATTAGAAATGTCCAATAAATTACTCACCCTGCTCGAACATTTTTCCCGCTGTTTGGGTCGTCTATCGGTGAAAGCAGCAGGAAAGGTGTGTGTGTGTTAGTAGCTTTTTGTTTTATGCAACGCGCCACAAATTTAATAGATTAACGATGGAAAGTGTATCAAACGTCCCGGTGTGTCGATCAATCAATCATTCAATGATAAAAATAAAATTTCCACTATCAACGAAAATGGTACGCAAAAAATGTTCCTTCCTTCGTTAAATCGAACCGTAAAATCGCATTTTGTGAATCCATCCAGTCTGTACGATTTGCGCTCTGTTGTTCGAAAATTCGCTTGATGTACAGTTTTCCATCGACAGTAGCTTTCTACGGTAGCTGGAGGAAAACTTTCGCCCTTCCTTCGAGGTGGTTAAGGTGGGGTAAGCTCACGCTGATTGTATTGCGGCGATAACGTCAAAATATCGCTTTCACTTTCTCTCTCTCTTTCTCTCTCTCTCTCTCTCTCTCTCTCTCTTCACTGTCGGTGATCGAGTGATCGAAATACGTCAATGGATTATTGGAAACGTACTGTAATGGTTTTGCTGCTCGATATTGTTGCCACAACCCGTACTCATCCTGGCAGCCCGGTGAGAACCTGATGAAAACCGAAGAATTTATTACAGTCCGCACGGGATCAGCCACAAACACCGACGGCCCGTTTTTAATGCTATGCCTCATTTATTATGCCAAAAACCCGTTCCATTTGTTTTTGTGCTCCTGGCGCTCGGATGTCCACGGCCGTTGGTGAGCTTTGTGCACCGTGACTTTTCCGGCAGTGTCCTTGAAGGGTGTACGGGGTGACAACGGGACAACGAGCTGCGGCATAGTACAATGCGCGGTTCCCGCCGTGGTTGACAGTAATTACGTTATCTATGCTTTTGATTATGTTCTGTCTAATTAAGACCTTCATTAAAACTCGCATAGCCACAGTCTGATCTCGTGGGTGGCAAGTGTCCTTCGGGGCCGTCAAATGAATGCGGGGCTTTGCAAAACTCGCAGCCGCTCCGCTGCCGATGGTTATCGATGGGACACTCCTGCACTCTGTTGGTTTAGTTCCGACAGCATGTTTCGCATCATGGGAAGAGTACAATATTGTTCGCGATATAATGGAACGATAATTAAAAAATATTTAGTTATTGGATTATTGTTGTGAGCGATATCAAAACGGTTTCATAGTGATTGTATCGAATATGCTGTAAAGCATATCCATTTTAGGTTTGTTACGATTGCAACCGGATCCATTCTTAAAACCATTTAGTGACGCCTTCGTTCGGGAATTAAGAAGAGCATCGGTTCATTAACGAAAACCCCTTTTTAATCGTGAATACAAAGTAGTCTTTAAATGTCTGAGCAATTATTCAAAACAACCAAGGGGCCTGCTTTACAATGGTCTTGTACCGTTGGCAGCCATTAGCTGCGGTTTGTTATTCTCGCAGAAAATATGTGTAGCAAGCGGACGCGAAATAAAACCAAGAAACGGATCCATCCGAAAGATGGATGATGCTTTCGTGACTGACGTAGAGTGACCGGTGCCGGCTACTGTCGACCAACTTTGCCGGTTAGCCGGCCGAGGCCGCTCAAAACCGCGGGACAAGTTATGCGGAGCGCATTAAGCTAAAGTTTGCATAATTTTACGATCCATCTTAGGTAATTGGATTAACGGTGAATTATTCATTAAAGCCCAGTTACAAACGGTAACCAGCGCGAGGATCGTGTCAGCAGGCAGCTACCGGTTCCCGTCACGTTTCAGATAGTCTTGGGAACGCATCTCTGAGTAGGTGGGATGGGATGTAAGAAAAATATATAAAGACAACGGTGTGCACAATCCGAATGGGTACTGTTTAGGGCGAAAGTCATTTAAAATGCTACGTCAGCTTTGGACGGAAGTTAGTCCTTTATGGTTGACTTAAGGACATTTTTAACAAGCCATTCAGACTTGAGATTGGTTTTATAAAGACGTGATGATTCTACTTTTGTGGCTGCTATACGATTTATATTGAACGTGTACGTAGTCAAATTTGGTTTTTAGTATTGATGGTAATAGTAAATTAGTAGAATACTCAATAGAGATCTTATCTATGTTCTGTTTCGTAGTTTAACTAGTTATTAGGTCATGCCGTCCATCTAATGGCGTACTAGTTCTCACTACGGCGGTAGGATCCGAATATGATTCGATTCTGTGTCCCGTTGTGTAAAGACTTGGATCGACAATTACCATAAGTTTTAAATCATTCTGCAAATTAAATCAAATTAAATGTTATGTGTATCATAAAACCGATGTAGATGTTATACATCCAATTATTATAATCAATGTTCCACATTTCAATCAATGTTTATCAAGAGCAATGATCAAATGAAACAATTGATTCACCACCACAAAGAAGATAAGAAATTTAAGGCATTTAAAATTCAAGCATAAATTTTTAACATCCCACCCCAACCCAACACACCAATTAAAACTGCGAATCAGAAAGAAACGACTGACATTGAATGATAATTCAATTGAATGGTACGATTTGACCTGGTATACCCCGCAACCGAACATATAAATTAGAAATGTCCAATAAATTACTCACCCTGCTCGAACATTTTTCCCGCTGTTTGGGTCGTCTATCGGTGAAAGCAGCAGGAAAGGTGTGTGTGTGTTAGTAGCTTTTTGTTTTATGCAACGCGCCACAAATTTAATAGATTAACGATGGAAAGTGTATCAAACGTCCCGGTGTGTCGATCAATCAATCATTCAATGATAAAAATAAAATTTCCACTATCAACGAAAATGGTACGCAAAAAATGTTCCTTCCTTCGTTAAATCGAACCGTAAAATCGCATTTTGTGAATCCATCCAGTCTGTACGATTTGCGCTCTGTTGTTCGAAAATTCGCTTGATGTACAGTTTTCCATCGACAGTAGCTTTCTACGGTAGCTGGAGGAAAACTTTCGCCCTTCCTTCGAGGTGGTTAAGGTGGGGTAAGCTCACGCTGATTGTATTGCGGCGATAACGTCAAAATATCGCTTTCACTTTGCCCGGTGCATCTTTTTTTTTCCGCTCTCTCTCGCGCTCTGCTTAAGACTGGCCGTGGGTGAAGAATGCAGCACAAAGCATTACAGTTTTCTTTACTTTTCTCAACCATTGCAAAGCGAGGGATAAGAAGGAAATTCTTACCAGGGTCTTCCCGTTCTAGGAGGTCCATCGTTTGGAATGGTGTACGTTATCGGGATATGTTTTGATGCGACGAGAAACATCACATACACACACTTTTTGCTAGTGTGAAATGTAACGTGAGCGAAAAATTGGCCTCGCCGGGAAGTTTCTTTAAGGCATTTAAAATTCAAGCATAAATTTTTAACATCCCACCCCAACCCAACACACCAATTAAAACTGCGAATCAGAAAGAAACGACTGACATTGAATGATAATTCAATTGAATGGTACGATTTGACCTGGTATACCCCGCAACCGAACATATAAATTAGAAATGTCCAATAAATTACTCACCCTGCTCGAACATTTTTCCCGCTGTTTGGGTCGTCTATCGGTGAAAGCAGCAGGAAAGGTGTGTGTGTGTTAGTAGCTTTTTGTTTTATGCAACGCGCCACAAATTTAATAGATTAACGATGGAAAGTGTATCAAACGGCCCGGTGTGTCGATCAATCAATCATTCAAAGATTGAAATAAAATTTCCACTATCAACGAAAATGGTACGCAAAAAATGTTCCTTCCTTCATTAAATCGAACCGTTAAATTCGATTTGCATTTTGTGAATCCATCCAGTCTGTACGATTTGCGCTCTGCTGTTAGAAAATTCGCTTGATGTACAGTTTTCCATCGACAGTAGCTTTCTACGGTAGTTGGAGGAAAACTTTCGCCCTTCCTTCGAGGTGGTTAAGGTGGGGTAAGCTCACGCTGATTGTATTGCGGCGATAACGTCAAAATATCGCTTTCACTTTGCCCGGTGCATCTTCTTTTTTCTCGCTCTCTCTCGCGCTCTGCTGAGACTGGCCGTTTGTGAAGCAAAGAATGCAGCACAAAGCATTACAGTTTTCTTTACTTTTCTCAACCATTGCAAAGCGAGGGTTAAGAAGGAAATTCTTACCAGGGTCTTCCCGTTCTAGGAGGTCTATCGTTTGGAATGGTGTACGTTATCGGGATATGTTTTGATGCGACGAGAAACATCACATGCACACACTGTTTGCTAGTGTGAAATGTAACGTGAGCGAAAAATTGGCCTCGCCGGGAAGTTTCCCATTGTTTTCGTATGCAAATTTATGCAGCGAAAGAATGCTGCTTAGAACAGGACCGATGCACCTGGTGCTTATGTATTTTATTGTCCTAGTTCAATAGTGTCTGCGAGGTGTTTCTGGTGAAAAGTTTGCCCAATACCATCATCTCCGGGCTGTGTGCCGTTCTTCATGTGAGAATAAACACACCAAAACAATGTCGGCGTTTGTGGTAAATGGTTCCAACGTTCTGCAACGGATGTTAAGGAAAAAGGATGTTATGCATTTTCTGTTAAACATCAGTTTTCAATTCAGTTTTGCAATTCGTCGTTTAAATCTATTCTTATGTCTACATGTATAAAACACCATGGATTTATTAAAACATATGCTTCAGCGATTAAAATGCATTTTACCGAAAGAAACAAAAAATACATTCTTCTTCTCACAAAAGCTTTGTGATGAAATGATCACTAAATGATGCCTTCGTGAAATTCAATAAACGATCTAACCTCCAACCACGTCATTTGCATCGGTGCCGCTGTCTGAAGGATACGACCCAACTTTCCCTTAGGATCGCCGTTATTGATTCTTACTGTCGTTCGATTGGGTGATTACGCAAAGTGGACCGACGAACGAAAACGCTCCGTCAGCCTTGTGCGGCACACCATTTGCAAGGACGAACCAATGGCTTGAGAATGCAGCTGATTGATGGTTCAAAGCGAATGCATAGCAAATCGATAAGTGGTCAGAAAATGTAGGTTGTGGCAGCAGGAACCGATAATGGATTATTACTTGCAACGAAGAAACTTGAGATCTGTGGATTGATGTGAAACGCGCTTACGATTTTCATCCAGCTGCTACTCATTGGGGACCTCAGTGCTCAGTGGAAGGAAAAGTTTAAACTGGCAATCTTTCATCGGAGATCCTGCAATTCCTGTAATCTCGAATGCATCGCATCAAGTACAAAAATGTTCATAAAAAAAAATTACTGCGTCCGTAATTTTAGTAATGGGCAGCAAGTATGCAAATGGACGCCGCACACAAAAAATAGGGATACTCTTTCATTTGCATAATGGAAGTCCCATGATAAAACTTCCATGGGCCGCGGGAAGGAATCCATCTGCAAGCATTTCCGTCTGTTTGCATCACAGATGCTTAAAGAAGTTTGCATAAGCGCTGGTGAACGCACAAAAAAAAATCTTTACTGGTAATGATTGATGATTGTTGGATTATATATGAAGGTAATATTTTAATGCCATTGAAAGGGATTGAAGTAGCAGCAGTGAGTTAAAAAGATGCACAAAATGACCACAAAGGGTAGTTGGCCACAAGAATGGAAATAAATGGGAAATATTTGCAATTGAAATGTTTTTGAATGTTGGTTTCTTATCCAACATACAGAACTTTTATTTTATTGTTATAAAGAAGGCTTTTCTAATTGAATTGAGAAAACATCATCTATTTACGTGTTAGATGGAAGTAATAAAGATTAACTAAAAACAATGTTGAATATCATCAACTACTAGGCGAAATGTTCTCCCAGACGGAATCTGTCATGTATTTACATCTACCTAACGTTGTTAACAGCAAACGGCAGTATTGCATTTCCTACAGCACAGTAAACATGCAAAGTCCATATGCACTTTAGCACAAAGCATCACATCGTCCTCACTGCACCGAGAACTATCCGATGACAGAAGCAACTCTTGCGAACCCACACAATCGTGCTCAACGGCCGGCGATAATCACATCAACCATAACCTCAAACCGCATGCTGAAATTACAATTCAATCGAAGTGGATGGTGGAAACGGCCGTTGGATAATTACAAGGCTACGGGCACGATACTGTTGTGGGTATGTGCGAGATGTGGAAAATATTGTATACTGTCATTTGTCTACTTACTGGATTTGCTGCAGGCTTGTGTGAAGAACTGAGATGAGTACACAGCGGGATAGCCGAGAGCAGCATTACACAATTTACGTAAACTGGATGGATGCATTAAGCGGAGTGAAGATGAACATGTCAATGGTAGACACAATAAGGCTCAATATTTCTTACTCTCCGACTGTTCATTGCACATTGTTGAGCAGTGGATTATGGTTATGATTGTTTATCGCAACAGGATTCGGTATTTGAACTTTAGTACTCATGTAGATGTTACTGCTTTATCATGAACAAAGAGATGTTTGATAGTGTACTTTCTTTCTTTCATTCAAATAAAATGAAATATTTTGTCCTGGGTTTAATACTTTTATACTAAAAAAATTCTTTATAATTTCATATTGTACTATTAACCGTTTAATTGCTCTATCTAATTGTAGCAAGGGAAGAGCTAACAAACTAGATTACGGAGTCGTAGCTTAATAAACCTGGACGAAGAAGAAGAAGAGGAGTTGCATATTTATTTACGATGTTTGTATATACCAACTTATTCGTCAGCTGTCCAATTGGATCTAACATCATTTTGAGGATGCCTAGTTGTACGCAATTCAATTGTTGATAGAACACGACTTCGTCTAAGATAGTCTGATGTGTCTAAGATACGTCTAAGATAGTCTGATTGGACTGATGTGAGAATACGCAGATGTCAAAAAGACATTAGATCCTTCATAAAGGATCCAGAATTATCCACGAATGAAATTAAAAAATGTCAAAATAGCTCATATTATGGAAGTCAACCTATGCACAGAAACCATAAGATCACTGATCGAATCCTCATAGATAACTATAAAAGTTAATTTTTGTTATGCCTGGTGTTTGTATGAAATTCGTGAGGAACTCAAAAGTCTTGTCATAGTTTACCCGTAAATGATCAGAGAGTCTATTTGTGGTTACAATTGAAATAGCCTTTGATACTGACTGTTTGTGATGGCTTTGGCTATAATAATAGGTGATACGGTAATAAGACAATCGCATCAGCACTCTAACATTTTTCACTGTCTTTCATTAGTAGTTGTCTTAATACTATGTCTTATTTACAAACTTCTTCTCATAATTTATTGCTTCAATCCTCAAATTGACGTGAAACTGACTAGCAAAAGGTTAAATCATAATAATATAATTAAATGTAGAACACCAGCAACTTTTTCATCTGAATCTTGCTTGATCGTTCCATATATTAAACGTACTACCCGTCGAGAATCGATTAGCCAAAAGGTTCACGAACTGGGTTGAATGTTGTTTTTGCTTTCTTCTGATACCATTTCAACAACGCCCCCCGGTTGAACGACAGTTTCACTGTTTGTTCGCTCTTTATCATCCAGCACGATGTGATGAGGGTTGACAAGTCGGACAGGTCCGTTGGAGCAGCGCCGACTCTAAGTGATCCTTCTCCAAAAAACGGACTGTCATCCTAAATACACATGCACACACACACTCACAAACACAATCCCACACAAAACACACGTAACACCTGCAATCGTTTCAGCAGCATCCACACCCGGCGCTGCACGCACAATCTTCCAAATTTACTTTTAGTGAGAGCGCCGTGTCTAGTCACGCGGGAATTGCGAACTGATGGATGGTTGAAACACAACGAGAAACAAATTGTTCCTTTTGCTCACATATTCATCGCAACGTCAGGTTTCGGAGTAGGACATTTTCCCACCCATAAGGAACGGTACGGTGCTTATCTAGCAAAGCTTTATTTTTGGTTGCTTTTCTTTTAGTGCCAAAACGTTTGAAAACATCTTGTCCGTGTCCGGTTTTTGTCTTTGCTCACTTTGGTGCAGATATTTTTACCCCTTTTCATGCAAACAAGATAACCGTTGGTAGCTAGTTTCGTTCAACCACTTTTATACTACCCCCGGGGCTGTTTGACCGGCGGGAATCGATGCTAGTGCTTGGTTTGCTAGTTTTAGCAGAATATTGTCGGGGTTTTCTCTTTTTAGATCAGATTTGAGCCAAAGTTTCTGTCGCCGTTGCCGTTGGAGTGTTGTTGCCGTTGGAGAGTTTTGAACGTTTTTACTTTGTTGGTTGGTTGGTTGGTTGGTTGGATGCACGATGTTCTCTCTAGTTGGTAGTGGTAGAGGTTTGTTGCTGGGGAATAGAAAATCCCATCCAAGCAATAAAGGCACCGTCCTGGTCGACGTTTTCGCACGAGAATGTTATGATTTCTATTACCGTATTCAGCAGTGGATGCCATTGCACTGGACCCAACCTTTTCCAGAAAAGTCGTGCGAACCGTAGTTTTGTGTAATTGAATTTAAATGTCATTTAATATTTCATCTCACTCGGTGTGCACGGGCTTGTGTCTGGTGCTCAGAGAATTAATGATTATTTTAGTACGAGCTAAACAAATTAATGGCTGACAATAATTTTTATTCCACCACCACTAGTTGCAAGCAAGAGCTACGAGAAACACTAACATAAAAGAATTTAAAAATAGCTAATAATTTAAGAAAATAAAAGTATGTAACTAAAGAAAAATGTCACTTATATCCAACAAGCATTAAAAGACAAACAATCTAAACACACAGAAATTTAACATCAATCAATGCTCCCCAACCTATTTACAATTTCTGTAGGAATGTTTTACACATTTACCAACACAACTAATCCAGCTCGAATGGCAGTACCATGTGTATTCGGTTGAGCATGAGCACGTGATGGTGTGTGGGTGTTTGAGGAATTTGTAATTAAATTTTTGCGCCGTTTAAACCAACGTGAACCGGCACGGCAGGCAACCTCTTACCGAAGCACGCTGGAATGTTTCATAATTTGTTTTGGTGGGAAAAGATCGTTAACGAGGGTAGTATCTTCCTGCAGCGGATGCTTATCCGGAACGAGTGTACGAGTTTTTGTGCCACCCGACTTTCGGATCAGAAATGTAGCAGTTTTCTGGAGCAAAGCCTCTAGTTGGAAAATATTACACCAGAAAGAAGAAAAGAAAACAATGCACTTTTTGGATGAATATGGTTGCAAGGACAAACATTGGCAGGAGCTATGTAATACTAGTGTTAAAAATGATTTTAGTAAGAAAAGTCACATCATGTTGAATTGTGAGAGTGCATGTATATTTATATTTGTTTTTGAGTTTGTAGTAGATAAATTTTCAATGCTTCGAATCAAGATTTACACACAGTTTCTGCAACACGATCGCAATTTCACTTGATTAGAGAACGTGTAGTGAAAATGCTAGGGATTCGTTCAAAGAAATTACATTTCTTTTTGAGGACATACGATAATCCTATTCTCCAACGAAAAATTTCCTTGTACCGATGTAATCTTCATTACCGATAAAGATCACTTCTCTTATTTCAATAGGTTAAGCTTGGGTATGTTCCTGAAGAAGCATCCATCTTGCGAATGATGAATATTGAAGCATGTATCGGAAATTTAGAGGGCCACTTCATTCTTTAGGTGCAGACCACATAATATAAAGAAAAAACCGATAAATCACACGTCAAATCGGATGGAAAACATATATTTCACTACTGTCTGAAGTCTTTGATATCGTTTATAACACGCATATGATAGTCGATGTTTGAGGACAGCATTCGTAGGACCTATTCTAGTTTAACGCGTCGCCTTAAGCATTACCAAAGAGTAATTTGATTTGAAACTAACTTGGACCCGATTAATTTGACAAAAATTGATAACGTTACAGGTTAAATAAAAATAATGATAAATACGTGTTGTTTCAACCTTACGTTACTTTAATAATACTCAGATGAGATCTATGGCTTAAATGATAAGAATGCTGTTCGATTTTTTTGTTTTGCTTTGCACGCGCACCTCAAAACAAACATAGACGAAGTAACAAAGTTAAACCACCAATTCCGACCAAAAACCACGCTCACCTTGGGCAGTTTTTCACTTCAAAGCTAAAGCCCAACACCCGACGTTGATGGTCAGCAATAAAAACAAATGCCCGTTGGCTGAGGTTTTTCTTACCAGGGCAAACTAAAAGCACGAACACAACCGCACTGGTTATGGTGTACATATTTCAGTTGTGCTTTACAAACATCCATTTGCTCCATTTGCTTAGTTCACGCAAGGATCGTTAGTATGGTTAAGGAAAAACAGAAAGCCGACCACCCGTTTGGTTAGTTGAATTATTAAACCATCAAATGTGAATTGTAGTGATTTTTTCTTTAAACTATGAATAAAGCAAGCTTTAATTTTTACGAGTCGGTACTTACTTACTGTTACTTACTGTTCCCGTGCGTCACAGGACGATAGTTGATGTGAGTTATTTTTAACATTGCCTAGTATTATAGAGACCTAGTTGATCCGTCGCGATGCACGGAAGTTTGCAATTCTGTTATAAGGTAAAGGGGAACGGACGATCAGAGCGAAAAGTGCACACCAATTATAGTTTTGATCAAGATGACTCATGAAGAATGGCAGCACGCCCATTAGTAGGGGTTTCGTGAAAGCAGCACGGGCTTTCGGTGTGTTTTTTGTTTTCATTATTAGCGAGTGCATGTTTGATTGAAATAATGACCCACATTTTAAAATGTAGCACATGCGATGCCATTTTAAGCTACAGGTTTGAATGTTTATAGCTGTAATCTGTATATCGTTAGCCGTAAGCATTTCGTTTTAGTGGAATGAGCGTTTTTAGTGTTGCCAAATCTTTGGTTGTTAGCATAACTTTGTTTGGAATGTTCGTGCTTCGACTATTAAATAAAAATTTTGGGACAAGTTGACAGATCTTGTGTTAAATTTCCAAAACAATATTTAGCAAATGACAGTAATGAATGTATGAATTTACATACCACACTATGCTTTAAACTGTATTTGATTTATTCAAATCTTGCTGCTAGTATGGTGCAGTCAGTTTTAAAAATAAAATTAAAAATAATAATTCATACCACTGCATCATTAATTGTCTCTTTAAAAATCGTTCACAGTAACATACCACATACTTCCAACGCTATGAATTATAAATAGAAATAAAAAACCCCGAAAACTCAGTGTATTTCTACCATTCCCATTGCGCTCCATCGTGGTTTGTCGCACAGAACAAAGTAACAAATGTACCACTGTATGTACCGTTGTACTGCTGCGACGGAATTCATTCACTTCGACAGCAATGGTGCCGTGTAAAGCGGACCGCCCGCTACAGGCCCAACACGCGGCACGTACCGTGATTTACAATCATTTACCTCATTGGCCTCCGAAAATGGAGGAAAGCATGCATAAGTTATGGCCCGTTACCGGTACGCCACCTCATTCAACATAATCACGACCAATTCTTTGATGGGACCAGACGATGGGAGAGCTGGTCGGCGGATGGAGGAGGCAGAGAAAAAAAACCTCCGAGTGCCTCACCAGGACCTTCGGTGTGTACTCATTTAGCGAGAAAAAAAGGTACATTACATCCATTTGTGGTTGTTCTTCTGCGGCGGGACCTTGCTGGAAGGAGTTGATACTAATCGTGTATCGGTCTGCTGGTAGCTTTCCTTTGGAGTCTGAAGGAACTGAATGCCGCACTCATTCATATACACGTGTGTGGCGTAGTACGTTGATACTTTCCGATTGGCCAATTGGCAGGGCTTAGATTCGCATCACGTACGTTCTAATCAACGGCTAAAGCTACTATCGGATGTTATAAGTCGTAGGTATGAATGTTGCTTTTCTTTTCTTTTTGTGTTATAAAATTAACTTTCAACGGCATACCCCAGATGCGAAACCTGCAGAGCTCCTACAAGACCTACACAGCCGAGTGAGCTCAGCATTGAGTGTGTGTGTGTGAGCGTATGGGAAAGGTTTTCGTCTTGTTTGAAATTGAAACCAGAATGCGTTGTCGAAGGCCTTGCGTGGTCAAAATCATGATTCAAACTCAAAGAACCAATAAAGGATGTTATAAGTCGTAGGTATGAATGCTACGTTTCTTTTCGTTTTGTGTTATAAAATTAACTTTCAACGGCATAGCCAGATGCGAAACCTGCAGAGCTCCTGCAAGACCTACACAGCCGAATGAGCTCAGCATTGAGTGTGTATGTGTGAGCGTATGGGAAAGGTTTTCGTCTTGTTTGAAATTGAAACCAGAATGCGTTGTCGAAGGCCTTGCGTGGTCAAAATCATGATTCAAACTCAACGAACCAATAAAAATTCATGTATTCCTTTGCGTTTCTTGAGGTTTCTTTGCCCTTTTCCGGTGGTTCCAGTTTTTTTCCTTCCACGCAGAAGGCATCGTTGCCCTTTCGAGCAGGTTCTTTCATTTAGTTAGCTGTGAAAAGAGAGAAAACACATTGCTGAAAGGAAACAGCGTAGTACGACCACACCGGAGACCGTGCTCAAAGTTTTGCTGGCCTTGAACCGTATCGATGGAATTGACGGCCTTTAAGTCGCTTTCATGCTGTCCCTTATCTCCTCAACTTACACTTCTCCTACCACGAGTGATTTTCGTTTTTTGCAATCCATCATCTTTAGGCACGTAAACATCGGCGAAATGACTGCAAGTTTCAATTTTCTCAGAAAACTTTACCTTTACCAAACATCGCGCCCCGGTAGCCGTGGTTGCAATCCTTTTACGGTGCGAAATCAACGCTTGAAAGCTCATTGAAAAGGTTTCATTGTAGGCGCACTCACACTGCGTTTGCAGTGCTATACACTATGCACAACGAGAAATGTGGGCAATGTGTATGTGTGCGTTCGATGGGGTGGTGGGGGGTGGGGTAAATAAATAGCGCTAAAGTTCAAAAGATTTTGCCGGACGGTTGGATGCCCATTGCGACGAGGCATGGAAAGTTAACAACTTCACAGCGGAACACGCTGGTGGGAATGTTGCGAAAATTCATAACAGCAGTGCGCACGTGGTGAGAGTGTTTGAATTTATGAAGCACCCCAACAACTGATCGATGAAAGGGACGGGTGTAGAATCAATCCGATTGTTAGCTGGAAAAACTTGCAGGCCATGCTCATTGTTGTTTTATGAGTGGGCAATGTTTACATTGACCGCTATATAATCGAACCAGAAAGTGTCAGCTAGCAGACAACACAAACAGACAACTCTTATCGCATTCGTACGCACGCCCAAAAATAATAAAGCCCAAAAGTTTTTTACAGTGAAATAGGAATTAATTACAGTTTTTTGTTGGTGTACAGTGCGTAAACACAAAATAATTTCACCCGTACTCACTAACCGATGGCGGAAAGGTTTGTTCAAAAGATTATTAAAACAAAAGCAAAAACTTGTTCAAAAACTTCTGTCCGGGGAATGAATGGTTTGTTCGACCGGAAAACGGAGTGCATCGGATGGCTTTTAACATTATGTAAGCTTATCGAGTGAACGTCAACCTTTCTCCACCAGGTCTGCAAGAGGCGGCGTGCACTGAGCCGCACGATAAACCTTCCATCGCCGTATTTGCTCATCCCGATAAGGCTCAAAAACATGAGATTGCTGTTTACGGAAGCCCTGTGTTTGAGTATGCAAAATTAGTATTCCATTTCCTTCTTCTCTCTCTCACTCTCTCTCACTTTTTCTCTCTCTACCGAATTGTGCCGCACACTATCGGGGCAGTAAATCGTAATGTTTGGTGCCAGTGAAGTGCGTAACACTGTCGACCGGAAGTCCATTTTCACTCCATTAGATAACGGTACCGTTTGCCGTAGATTCGTTGGGCGGCAAGAATCGTGCTATCTGAGCTATCGATATTTGAGGATCAGGGTGTAGGTGCCGGGATTGCATTTAATCCGAGCTTGGATCTCTGGGTAGCAGCGGAAAATGCGTTAGCGCCATTACAATGTGATGTGTATGGCTGCGGGCACATTTCGTGCCCTTTGAAGCAAGATGAAAAGTGAAAGATAACACGGTTAATGGTGCAACGGATGGGGAAGAGCAGAGTTGGATTGCACTAGGTATAACAATATGAACATTGATATGATGTGTTGTAAAACAGGTGTAATGTGTATTACACTGGAGGAGCCTTTTTTAAACATTAATTTACGCAAAAAATACATTTTAACTTGGAGGAGTTTGGAAATCGAACAAAGTAATCAAAACAATAAGCACTATATAATGTTTACTACAATTATATGAAAGAATTCCTTTATGAAGTATGAACATGCAAAACGTCTACTAGTGTATTAGTTCCATTCCATTATTACGGCTAGACGGTACGTTTTGTGGTTGAAGTTGCGCATATTATGCATCCAGATATTGCAGATTTTATTGTGTGTGTATTGTTGACGGCTTGTTGACTGTTTCATCCTGTTTGTCCATATCTTCAAGTAAAATTACATCTGCAAGTAATATGTAATGTATATTCAATTAATCTATTTACTGCACCTAAATGGGACAACTTTTTTTGCTACTTTGTTTGCACTGCAAGTTTCAAAGGCCTTGGGCTGCCATCTCTTGCAGTTTTGACTTGATTACAGCTGAATGGTAAGTTTTTTTTTACGGAGAAATAACATGATTCTATGTCGAGTCCTACCGTGTGAAGACCGGATCCGTTATTGCCTCTGACACCGGACCTCCCCAACGCAGGACTGCTTATTCAGCTTCTGGGAACTTCAATCAAAGAAGCTGGCTGGCCAAGATCTTTCGAGGCTGTAGGGTCAAAGAATAAGAATATAAGATAGATAATAATATCAGTAAGAAATATACGAGAATTGACAATACGGCGTTAAGCCGTAATTATGGAAAAATAAATAAAATATACGAGGATCTTTCGATTTCAAATTCCTTTATGCGTCAAATAAATCATAGATCATCATCGTGCTCACCAGATCAAGACCCCACAGACACGTCTAGAAGCATAAAGATGAGGAATCTTCCTAATACTTCCCACATGTTAGGTCGATTGTAATGTGTATTATAAAGAAGTTGACAGGCTTTTGGCAATGAGAAGACCTCATTGCATGATCCTTTAGTGTAATAATTGTTTCGACAATTTTGTGTTGTTTTGTAAAGTGTTATAAAAATTCGACAAAAGCAGTTTAGTTACTAACTACATTAATTTAATTATTGGATTAGAAGTACAATACATTCATGTTATTGCATATTTTTAATAAAGCACTTAAAAGCTGAATGCAGTAAGGAATTCAATCATGTAAGTGAAACTTAGGAGGGTTCGTAATAATATTTATAATCAAACATATGGCAACACTTGAAATATATTGAAATTTCCTGTATGACCACTAGACTTGGCTATTTTTTTCTTTCAAAACATACCCAAATAACAATAGCTGAGTGTCGATAAATGGTATTTTGCTAGAAACACTTTACAAAAACCTCTGGAAAATGACCCCCCCCCCCCCCCACAGCACATTACATTCGTTCCCGAGTCACGTTCGTTGTCACGTGTGAAGCCCTCAAAACATTGTTCATTGGGGGAAAAGTTTTCCCTTAACCATCACCACTACTCACCCGTACTAGCGAAACTTCGCTTTTTGTGCTCTTAACTCTCGGTGGGAAACAAAGTGCCACTAAATTTAATGGATTGATGCTAAAACTTTCCAAAAAACGGCACATTAGTTACGGCCCCGTAATGTTGATCGATATTTGCTACGTGTTTGTCGGTGTCGATGGTGGTTGTGGTTCATTGTTTCGCCATCTATCGTTTCCAGAGTTGCCTAATGTTCTCGGTTTTTTTTCTTCTTCCCGCTCTATAGTTTCGGCACCCGCGTGTGAAACGCGTCGTACATCACGTGGAGTAAAGTTTTGCGAGAACCGCACCCGTGTCACCGATCTCGCTGGGAATGGGAATTGTTCGAACGTGGAGCAATCGACACATTCTTACGTAAACGGATGAAGTAAGAGCCAAACTGAGGCCGAGGTGAGTTGGGCTAAAGGAAGTTATTTACCTTCCACGTGTGTTCGATTGTCTGGAAGCCAGCAAATAAACTTTGCAAGAGCTAAAACCAACAGCCAGAATAAATCATTGCAATGAGAAGCAGCACAACTATACTGGCAATCGATGAAAAAATGAAAAGTGAAAATAAGTGATAAGTTCTCCTGATATCAGATATCACGTTAAAGGAATTTATACAGTGTAAACAGTGGCAGAAAATGTGGAATTAAATAGCTTTCGATGCGCACACGAATGGAAAGAGCTAATATACCAAGAAATTAGTGTCACCATGTGCTCAGTGCAAAAGTTCAAGAAAGCGTTGTTCAAGAAGCGCTAAGCGAAAATGTATGGGTGTTCCCCGGAACATCAAGAAAGCGCTTCGACCGGTGCCATCCGGAAATTAGTGCGCAGTCAGTGTTAAATATGTCGACGGTGAAAAAACCTTTCACGGTTCAGTGTGACTGGTGAATGGGCAGGAAAGTGTGTAGTGTTGTGAGCGCACAAAAAAGGCATCAAACAAAATTAATGATGTCTGGCGGCGAAAAACAAAAGCAGTGATTCAAAGGATTTTCACTGTTAGTGGCCGGAAAGTGATCGGAAGGAATAAAGTAAACAGTGCTGTTTCTGGGTAACCGAAAGATGTGAATCGTGTTCGCTGAAGTGTCTTCGAGCTATTAAAGGTGCTGACAATAGTTTCCATGGTCAGCCGAGTTTGTGCGCGCGCGTATGTGTGTGAGTGATAGTGTGTGAGAAAATATATGCTAGAGAATGTTGATTATGTGACAAAGAAATAAATTGTACACGTACGTCAACCGAAGTGAAGCTGATTTGAAATACCCGATAAAAACCGACACGCCACAAACACGGCTCAGAGCGTTTGAGTCGTGTTCAGATGTTTTGAGTGAGCTGTGTCCAGCGTGTGTTGTGTATGTGTGTTTACCGTTCGTATGTGTGACGGATCAATTGCGTAAACGTGCAAGAATTTGTTTCGTGCCATCCATCGCCACGAGCAGTAAAGAAACGAGTAAAACGAGCTAAGGTGTTCGACGTAAAGCTATTTTCAGAAAGTGGGCAAGAACATCTCTACAGTTTGTCGCAAGGCTGCAGCAGTCTTCGGATCCTTACCAGCGCGTGTCCCGTCGAGCCAGCACGGACCTAACAGGTGAGCTCACTTATACTTCTTCTTCATCCATCTTCGTTCCTTCCATCCATTGCTCTATCTCCCTCAAGCGTGTGTGTTTTCTAGAGTGTCAGAAATTGTGAGTGTTAGAGAAAGGAAAATCCATGCGATACAAAAACAATACCGGAGCCACTGAGTCGACAAAATCATCCTCTAAACAAGCGTAGAAAAACATCGAAACAAACAGGCAGACCGGTGCTGGCGCCTGAAACTTTAGCTGGAATCTTTTTTTTGGACCATTTCACGCAAAGTCATACGCAAACAAAAGTTGCGAAGAACGCAAGCCCACTCATACACACACAGAGTACAGAGGCGTCGGTGTGCGAGAATGACCCCCGTAGGGTGCTTTTGCGCGTCGGTTTGCATTGCCACCCGAGCGGAAAAGGATACACCCAGCACCGATCGTCCCTTATTGTGTAGGCTGTGGACAGTTTCCACGCGAAGTTCTGCAAGGCACGGATAGGAGTTATCCGGAGAGCAGAATAATAATCTGACCCCCTGAGGAGACACCACGGTCTCGCCTTATCACCTGAAGCCTATCGTTCGCTTCTTCACACCTTTCCATTGTATACGTATGTGTGTGTGTGTGTGTGAATGAGGATATTGTTTGTTGTATTGTTTGCCTTTTATAGTAACATTCTCTTAGCTCGTTTGCGTTACCGAGCAAGCATACCGAGACTGTCAGAGATGAGAACATAAGGCTCCAGTTTTGGCAAACGGTTTCCTAATGGACCCGAACCGGTACCCGGAAGTGTGCCGCACGAGTGCCTCGCGTTGAGATTCAGATTGCATGGATGCCAATAGGAAAAACACTTACATCCGGCTTTAGAGAACACATGCGGCTCGAGTGTAGGACGATAAGAGGATAATGATATGGCGCAATAAAAATTAAGCTGTATTGACTTCCGATCCGAACACCAGACAGCCATAACGCGTACGTCGGGCTGTCATAAAGTGTGGCACGCAGGCCGTCAGGTTGTGCTCGAAAATTGGGCTAAAAATTTTACGAAGAAAAGAAAAACTCGAACAGATGCTTTACACCTGATAACTTCATTGCCGACCCACCTGTAGACAAAGACAATGTCTCAGCACGAGATATGTATCTTGTGTTTATTCGTCGAAAACGGTAGTCATGTTACTAGTGTAAACATTCGACAAGATTAACTTTGCTCTTATCCCGTAGGCTACATTCTGCATCGCTTTTTGATAGAACATACTGATTCCGTACCGTTTTCAAGTAACGGTGAAGATTTCTTGTGTGTTTTGTGGGAATGCGTAGCAACCCAAATTGCTGCCCATGGAGTAATCATTGTCCAGTGAAAATGACCGACAAACGATTATGGTTGTTTGAGGAGCAGGGTATCTTAAATGGTGAATCCTGGGTACCGAAAAGAGCCGCCGGAAAGTGTTTGAGTATAACGTAACGTGTTTGTTGAATGTTTCATACCGTTTATAATATGTTCTATTGATTGGTCTCAAAGGGGCTCTTCTGTCAGGTGTACCTATCACTCTATTAGTCTTAAGACCTGAGTGTTTATTATGAATTCATTGATAGAGGGTGGATGTAGCTTCTCTTCGATAATACCAACGTAAAGTATGGAGAAATGATTCTAGATAAAATCCTCTCTGATGAAGGTCAGTTTTAGTTCATTTAATTTATAACTAAGTTTGTATAACGTCAACTGTTGTCAAAGGTGCAACGTTTCACTCTAGGTTGACAGCGGTAAAGTTAATTGTCTTCAAAAAAAGTACAAGTTTTAAAGTTTCAGTCATAATTTCCATAATTAGTGTAAAGTTTTTCTAGAAACCATTGGATAACTATTAATTTTAAAAATTTTACTGAATTTTTACAATTATACTATAAAAATCATAATTTTTTGCTAATCTGTTATTATTTTTGTACTGCTACTGATGCTGATAGATGCTTATTTGTTTTGAAATGTGTACAAAGTAATTTAATGAAAAAATACGACATAGTTTGAGGAAATATTTTGTCAACAATCGTTATCAAAAGCTCTTTGTGATATTCCAATATAGCTGACTATAGAAGTATTTGTAAAAGTAGTTAATATACGAGAGATCTAATAGAACCTTAAATAATGAATGTGATCAAACGATGGACTAGATGGCATAAATAATTTATGAATGCACTGCACGGGGATTTAACTTCACGTTCATTGCTCTGACTGTGTCGCCTCGTTAAATGATTCCGTTCTACAATCATCCATAAATAAAGATGTATCATTATCTAATTCACTAACCTACTCATAATAATGTATTGCAAATGAGCTACACATGATGCACCGGCCAGTAATAATTGCAACACCGGATGGTAAGGCTTCATGAATAGATTCGTATTCTCAAGCGGTTGGTTGGTTAGCGCTTCTCGATGACACCAACCAACACTGCGAACATTGATCGATACCGATTTGTGCTCGATGCCGATATATGGTGCGAGCGTGGCGGTGGCTGAATATCGTATAAATCATTTATTTATTAGCTTCTACTCTCGCAGTTGGCCTTATCCTTCCGATCAGCCTTATCGTCTTACTAATAACACGAACGTGTGCCGAACGCACCGAACCATTCAGTGATGTGCGGACATTTGATGACTAGCAGAAAGGAGGATCCTGGAAGTGAACGGTTTGCCGTAGCGTGTAACACATCCGTGAGTGTTGTTCTGCCCAACCGCTACAATATTGGTACGTTCTATGTCTAGTAAGCTACGACACTCGGGCAACCGTTGGCAAGGATGTTTGTCGATTAAAGCTGCTGCGATTAGAGTAATGGTTCAGAAGTCTCGTAATTCGATCTGTTTCGCCGTCCCAGCCGCTGGCCGGACGGGATGTGGTTTTGTTCGGAGAGCTGCAAACTACACGGTTCATCCACAAATCAATCCGTTACTCGAAGTCGGGCTGTGTTTCACGCCCGACTGCTTGGCGAAATGTTGGTAGAATGTTTTCCATTCGGAGTACGATCGAGGCGAGATATTTGTTTGGATTCCGGTACGCAAGCAATCGTCGGTAACATCGGCTCGGACAGAGAACGGCTTCATCACAATATTCTCTACGATAAATCAACCCTCGGTTTCTTTGCCCTTCAGGCAGACACTGCAATCCTTTCAGTTGCACAACTTTCAAGAACTACAACGGACACAACGGATACCACATCTGCAATAAACCGTTGATGCATCGTTGCCTGTGGGTCTTCCTCGATTGGTCTGTACCGTTTCTTCCTGCCGAACGTGCTGTTTTACTCGATGATGCAAACCCCGAACAGTCGGAGTTCGTTTATGTTCATCTTGGGTCCTGCTTGGCTTTTACAGTACCGAGACACCAAGCACTGCTACGTTTGCTTCCAACACATTTGGAAAGGTACTGTGCAAGTAAGGAATTTTCCTATGAAAAGCTACCCTAACGGAACGTCACGTGGAATGGAAAGAGCTAGCCTACAGAACGATGGACGGTGAGCTGGTTGTATCTAGGCAACAAAACTAGATAGTTAGGAAAAGGATTCCTTACCAACGTACCGAGCAACCTTCGAAACGAGCCACAAGTTCACTGAAACTAGTGTATCTCCGGCAGTATAGCCCCGCAAGCAACGATTCTCTCCACAGTGCAACGGTTGTTGCAACATTGGCCCCTCTGATACACCCAAAGGCTAACATGCTCTGGTGCCTAGTGGTGGAGTTTTCCGGCTGACTTGATTAGTATTGATTTTTGATGTCTTCCGATGGTGATAAAAGATGACCATGGGTTTTCCAGCTGTCAGCCGAACGCACACACCGAAGGCTGTCCGGTCTCTCGATCTCCCACTCGGACGACGCAGGAAACCAACGGAAGGAGTCGACAATCAAACGGGTTTAATTAAATTGCTGCCCGGACTGTCCCGGGGTTTAGTGCCAAACACTCACGGGAATATGAGTGGATGACAACACCCACAGTGGACGGGCTAGTTCCGATGCTACACGAGTACGCTGGGGACGGTAATCGATTTAATTTATTTATGTCACAAAAGGTGACGATTATTTGACGACAATGCGTTGCAGTAGCAGGTGACTGGACACCAGCATGTGCACGGGAACGACCGGCTATCGAAGCAGGGGAAATATGCAAAAGGCTTACAATCTTGGAATCTTGATACTGTGGTATGATGGTAGGAGAAACAGTAGTTGCTGGGGTCAAACGTGAGCTTCAAGGATCAATTTGTTGGGCTGTTCATCCTGTGTAACATACACCAATTATTAGGATAGTGTTAATTAGTGCCAGCACCAGCTTACATGGATATCAAAATTGATTGCTTTTAGATGTATCTCACAGGAAGCAGGTTTTCCCAATCCTCCTCACTACAGAAGGTTCCGGGAACCGTAAATAACGTGCTCATTCTGTACCACACACAAAGGCTCCGCCAAACCACCTGTTGGACAGCTTGTCGTCGAGAGCGTTTTATTGTTGTCTGTGCCAAAATTGTTGTCTGTGCCGAAAGTGCGCCCAAACACGTATGCTTCACCCGGAGTGGGCTAGCGTTTCTGTTTGAAGTTGCTGTCCCAGCACCGTGTATCGTGCAACATAACTTCAAAGCAAAACACAAAACCTCCCGAGGACTAAGTCAACAATGGTTTCGGTACAGTCACACAGCTGGATGTGATTTTGTGAACAAGAAGACATCTTGTGAGTTGGATATAAAGGGACTAGAGGAAGAGAAAAAAGCAGCAACCTTCTTCGCCTTTGCGCATATATAATCCTCCATCTCACACGAATGTGTGTTCTTAGAATGGACAAACTCGAGCCAGTTTTGGAGCTTTCCAACAGCGAATAAATGGACTGCCGGTTGACTTCAAAGAGCGAACGGTCGTGCGAAACACATTTTACACCGTCCGGCGTCCGTTTCATCATAAAATTAAGTCATAAAGAAGGCAATATTTGGACGATCATAAAAACAGGGACTGTTCCCTGTGCTCTTCTGCCAGCGTTGAAAGTAAAATTGGGTCCTCATGTCTACGTATCCCTGAGCCTCAGTCTATACGGTCCCGGTAGCGTCCGTACCGTTTGAAGAGTTTTATTTGCTAAAATAGGTCACTCGATATAGTTTACGTATAGTGTATTATCACACACACACTCTCACACATCGACCTCAATCGGTAATAGGTGTGAAAGGTAAAAAAGCATCAAAGTTAGAACGAAAAAGTTGATAAAAACACACCACGCTACACAATCGTGTTGATACTGTGGGCGAAACAAATCGTCTAATTTCTTACACTTCTTCAATCGCTACGGCACATGGCGACGTGTTCTAACTTCTAAAGCTGCCAGACATCATCGTGTACAGAAATGACCTTTCGCCAACCTGACGAACGAATACACTCGTTCGCAAACCGATGGATTGATAAGTCGGGCAGTATCCGCCGACAGGGAAAACAAATTATAACGGCTCGACGACTGCCCGGGCTGACATTTTCGCACCGACCCTACCCGGGTCCCATTGTGGTGTTTGGATGTGAAAAAAAAGTTCAGAAATAAATTGGTGATAAACAGCTTCTGGACAGCTGTTTACTACATCAGGACCGAGAACTTTGCCAACCCCCACAGACCAATGCCAAAAAATGTCTTCTTTTGCCTGTTTAGTTTGAGGGGATGTACCGTGCGCATTTTTTTTGTAACCCTGCTCCCTCTCAGTGGCTTAACCAAGATTATGTTCACCTTGGGCGTTGCCGAAGTGGTCACATTTATAGCCACCATCGTAAAAGTTGTGTAATGTTCCTTTGTGTCACCTGTTCGCCCCAGCTGCACTTTGCCGGGTTTGCGGGCTGGCTTCGGGAGAGCACTTGATAGTGTTGCACTGCAGATGCATTTTATTGTTCGTTGTTGTAGCAAAATTTACTGGGTCGCTCGGACGTGACTGACGAAAGCGGAATGGTGAAAAGCACTAGCAGTGTTGCCGTTGTGCGATAAAGCATTGCAATTTGTAGTCATGGTGAGTTTTGTATGTCATGAACGTTGCCTAGCAGAGTGGGACATGCTTTGGAATAATATTGCAGCGTTATTAATATATATAGTTTACTGACATACCATACATTCGGAATTTGGACACAAATAACCTATGTTGTGTTTGCGAAATTTTCGTCCTAAAGACTGCGTTTATAATGTTCCATTTAATTGTGCTGCTGAGAGCTTTTTTGGGATGCTGAACATTGAAGATGATCTGAAATGGATTACAGCCGTAAAGTATGCAATTCGCAGAACCCGCAAAAAATTCTTCTCTATAGCTCTGTTCTGGTATGACGGTAATCAAGTTAATATTTTCCGAATGTAATTTCGTTTTCACAGACTCACATTTGTCAACCATGTTCAGACGTATTTAACGAATTGTATGGAGTTGATTAACACATTCTTCTTTTATTGTGCCATTTTTCTTCAAAGTCTATATCCTATCAAGCTGTACTGTCACCCAGCTAGAGCGGTAGCAAGGCTCGTGCTTTGAACATTTCTCTGGAAATTACATTTTCCCACATCCATCACAAAATACCGCAAACAATTTCACCAGTGTGCTAGCGGCGTGAGAAGTCGGGCCTGTTATCTAATGAAATTCCTACACACGTGACACAAACAATGCTTTCTCCGATGCTCGTCAGCAGCTTGATGGTGTGCTTGTACTTGATATGCCCACGGGCCGTTCCGCTGGCATTGACCATATTTATTTATTGACTTTTCCATCAATGTCATCACCGTTACTCCACGGACAAAGCCTTTCCCACTCGTGCGCTTCCGTCCGAGTGTATTTATGTGTGGATAATTTGTTTCTCCGCTACGGGATGTGGTCGGGTCGCTGCGTACGCATCCTTTCCACCTATTTCCTTTTGTGTGATATCTTAATTAGTTTTTGCGCTTGCAGGAATCAAGTGTGCGAGCCAGTTTGCCTCGATAGGAGAGGAAAATTAAATTTTCCCTGCTTCACGTGATGCATCATCCGCATCATACGCGAATACTAATTTAAGGACGGGAAAAGGAGACATAGAGCAGGAAAATACCGTGCCGTACATTCAATTAGCAGCTGTTGAACGCGATGCGTTTCTATGCTTGTGCGTTTCATGATGCAGTTTGGAGATTTACTGACCTGCACGGATCATCGTCCACCGGACACCGTGTGCCGAGGTTGGAGACGCTCGTTGAATAATTGAATGCACCCGGAAGCGCAAACACTGTTCAATGGACCTGTCAACGATGCGTATCGGCTGGACGGACGTGTAGGGTTTCGATGATGGACAACTGTGCGAAGTGTTGAAGTGATTCGAATCACCACCAACAGGAAGCACGGCAGATTGACTCGGTTTTCGATGGGAAATTGAATTCTCGTCAGAAGTCATCCAGGTGGTACGATTGGTTCGGTCGCATTGAAGAATGTCATCGGCACAGTTCGAAAGTTTCAGTACGGTTCGACAAATTTACAGTCTATTGCCACAGGGAATGCGTAGATTTATGCACACATTTGAAGGACCATTTCGGAAAAATGTGAAGAAGCTCAATTTTCAATCAGAGTAGCTGGTTAAATCTGACTATGATAATTCAGGAATAGTTTCGTAAAAACCGAGAGAAACTTAACCTGATATCCGTTGAATGTACTGTCTTGATATCTAGTGCCAGATTATATTGGTAGGATTATTGCAGTCCTACGAAGTTCCTGCTTGATTATAAAATACTAGAGAAATAAATGAGAAATTTTATTTGTTGTTTGATTAGTCCGAGACAAAGTTTAAATGTTAAAGCACTCGTTGCAGTTGATTTTGCAAAAGCTACACCAAAACTATCCGTCTTCAACCAACATCCAAAAGCAGTGAATCGAAATTAGATTATGCACATGAGCGCGAGCTAGATATAACACCACTCGTGCGAAGCTCCAGCAAAATCGACTGGATTCTCAGCAACGTTCCGATATTGATATCGCGAAACGTGAGTAGAGTTTTAAGCGCAGTTTCCCTTTTGGCATCACAACGATTGAGGCGTACGGTGGAAGTTCTTTGAATAATTTTCGTTTCACGTATTGAAGCAACGCTTTAAAGATCGCTTTCAATCGCAGCACGTTTACAAATCTCTCCAATTTACACTAATGATCAAACAATTAACTAATGATGGTACCATGTTGACTGGATCAATTACTCCTTAAACTATAGTTACATTAGTTAGGAA
>KZ063459.1:43832-54982 GCA_002091835.1 Anopheles maculatus | reverse complement strand
AAAAAAAAGTACTGAAACCAACTTAGAAAATTTGCTGTGTAGATGCGTTAGCATTCATTTATTTCACACTACGTTCAATCGTTCGATGTTTCTGCTGGCGGCGTCAGTTGCTCCATGCGTGCATCAAACAGGTGCTTGTGTTCTGGCCGAACAAATCGTCGCATTGCTAGAAAGAAAGCCCAAACAATTTTATTTCACACTTTCCTCTATTTCGAAACAAAAATGTTCCCTACCCTTCAACAAATACAGCAAATGTGGTGCACGAAAACAATCGCAAATTTGTTCGATATAGTGGTGAATATCATGATTCCGGCTGTAGATCGCTATTGCCTGGAGGAATGTTTTGTAGTCATCGCCATTCAGCGAACATTTCACTTCGCGCAGCAAATCGACCCGATTGGTCGGTGCCACCCGTTCCCCGTTGCTTGCCGCATCGACCATTAAATCCACCTCTAGCTTCATGGAGATGGCGCTGGACATTTGGTCAGTGCGCGTCGCGTCCACCTCTTGCGTTGGGAAGGATGGTTCATTCTCAGATGCACCACCGGCCGGTTCGGATTTAATCGCCCTGTTCGGTACAAGCACAATTTTTCGTTTTTTTCGCGTTATCTGGTCCACTTCGGAGAGTGTCCCGGCCGATGATGGTCGCGCTTCGTTGCTCTCCTGTCGCTCGCGTTTGTACAACGTAACCAGCCCGCTGCTGCTTGCCTCCGGATCACTCTTGATCGCGTTCGAGTACGGGTCGAACTCTTGCTTTATTGCGCACACATCCCGAACCTTAGCCGGTACGTCAAATTTGTTCATTTGGCGGAAAAAGCGCACCATTTCGCCGACCACCGTACCGAAGTTGGCGGCGGCATTCCGCTCATTTTCCCGCAGATGGCCGTGTATCCACGCCGACAGCTGCGACTGCTGGCGGGGGTTTTGAAACCGCGAATCGCACAGCAGTATCGCACCGAAATCATCCTTATGCCGTATAACGCGCCCGATCGCCTGATTAACGGCACGCGACGCTTCCAGCGAGTACCAATCGTTGCCGGAGATGAGCTCATTCTCACGCGTCCGGTTCGTGTCGAGATACTGCTTCTTCAGCAACACCCGCGCATCCATCATCGGTGGAAAGGGCAACCCGGTAATCATAACCGCACGCCCATTGCCATCGGCAAAGTCCAACCCCTCCGACACCTTTCCTCGACACACGGCCATAAAGATCGCTCCTCGGCTGCCCGGTTCGCGCACCTTTGCGTAGTACTCCGCCATCGTTGAGAGGAACGAATCCTTGCTGCGCGGTTCAATGAAGATCGGTTTGATGCGATTAATCTGCGCCCAGATACCGGACGCCTGCCACTCTTCCGAGCATTTGTGCAGCAGCGGATAGGAAGGGAAGAATATAAGCAGCCCACCCGGTATGATCGGGCATAGGGACAGTGCGGTACGGCCCAGCGATGAAATGTATTCCGGGTTCGAACGATTCTTAAAGCTCGAGTTTAGCTCCATCCGATCCGGACCGTGCGATATCACCTTCACGTACACCTGGCTACGGTCGATTATGTGCGGATTCTCCAGGCTAACGTCAACCGGCATATTAAGCTCGCTGATGAACGGTTTTAGCGGTGCAAGTGTACCGCTGGTAAGTATGATGCTGCGTGCGCCACTATCCAGCAGCTGCCGCATACCGAATCCCGGATTAAAGCACCAAAAGTTTATAACCTTCGAGTCAGCCTTTGTTGCTGGTGTTTTAGCGTTTTGTTTCGTTGCCGTCCAACCGTCCGCCCGCTTCACGTTCGCCTTACTGGTTTGTTTCGTTTCCTCATACTCGATATGCACACGGAAGCATTTTTCCACCGATTGCTGATACTCCGGACCAGTACCGGCAAACACAACCTCGAGAAAATCGGCCAGCGCTTGCAAACCTACACCGCGCCTTACGAAGTTGTTCGACATGCTGGTGGTGAGGTAAGCGACGAGTGATGTGAGCAGTTGTAAAATTACATTCACGTTGCCAAACTTGATCTACAAATTGAAAAAAAAACCAAATCACCAATTCCCAATTCCACCCCAATCCTGATAAAGCAACACTTACATTCGCTTTCTCCAACAGCTCAAACACGTACGTGCCCGGTTGGGTGCTACCGCCCTGCGAGAACAGTATCGGTATCTCATCCACCGCTTTCTCAACGTTAAGCAAAATCTCCTTCAACAGCACCACATCCTCCAGCGTAAAGTCAAACGGTTTGTCCTCGTCCATCGCGCTCGAGCCGCCCCCATCCATTAGCACCTTAATAATGGTGGACACGTCCTCGATCGCCACCGCAATCTCCGACGACCGTAGCTGGGCCGAACCGATCTCTTCACACATTTTCTCCACATTGTGCGCTTCGTCCAGTATGACGACACTGTTTTGCAGCTGCAAACCGTTTGATTTGCGCGCCTTCGGATCGAGCAGATAGTTATACGGCATAAAGATAACGTCCGCCTGCTCTACCAGCTCCTTCGAAAGGTAGTACGGGCATGCTTTCATTTTTCGCCCAACCGTTACGAGATCTTCGATATCTAGCACCGGCACCGAGGTAACGTCCGTACGGTCCTTTGCCCATTCGACCCGGTTGTAGAACGAGCAGTTGCGTGATTTTACCTCCTCCCGGCATTTGATTTGCGCGCCTTCGGATCGAGCAGATAGTTATACGGCATAAAGATAACGTCCGCCTGCTCTACCAGCTCCTTCGAAAGGTAGTACGGGCATGCTTTCATTTTTCGCCCAACCGTTACGAGATCTTCGATATCTAGAGCCGTACATTCCACCCGACCCACTGGATGAGTTTTACCTTCGTACAGGAATCGATCGGTTAAATATTTACGATGGCGATGAGTTTGACGTGATGGTAAACGATAAGGTGAAAGGGATTATTAAAAAGGGTAAGGGTATGCCCGGCCAGCCAAAAACGATGACCGCCCTGCTGGACGACAAAAGTCACATACAGCAGGTGCGTCACATTTACAGACAGTTTGATCTGGTGGCGGAAAATGACTTGGACGACGATGAGTATGATGATTCGTTCGAAGCGATGACTGAAAGCGAATCGCGTCATGTTAAACTATCCAAGGATGCGCGGAACACTATCGTCGACCAAGAGCTCGACAACGAAAGTGATAGCGAAAACAATGAAAGTGAGGACGATCAGGAAACAAATCAAAACCAATCGCTTGCTTTCTGTGAAAATCCGGAACTGGCGCGCAAACGGTACGAGGAGAAACTAAACAGCAAGTACCTTCGGCGACACGGCGGGCCGGCAGCCGGACCACGAGAAGCCGATGTACGAGGCAAACCGAAAGGCCAAGGCCAGGATAGTAAGGTGCTGCTGAATCGAAGGCACAAAAACGAAAACAAGGCGTTGAGTGGGAATCACAATCGTAAGCAAGGTGCTAGTTATAAACGGAATCGTGGAATGTTACCATCGTAGAGTCCTTGACAACGCAAATCGAAGGGAGCATATATTTTCAGATTATTCTTTCTTTTAGCTTCATAACCTCGAAAGGACTTGGTCTGCCATTTCTGGTTTCCTTGACATGACGTACCTGTAACTGAATAGTCTGCCTGGCATATGGGGAGAGAGTCGGGATGGTAATCGATACCTGATGCCACCGACTATCCGGTTGCGTGGTACATATAAGTGTAGTATGCCACTAAGCGAACGGCATAACTTCTTAAGTCGTTAATCAACTGTCCTTTCGCAGATTGGAGTCTGAAACGTCCCCCAACTTGTATGAAGTGTATATTTTCGTTATTAAATTTAATTAAGAATAAAAAAAATAATAAGATAATTGAAAGTTCAGTTGATTTATTTTCGGTCTACAAGAAAGTCTACATTATAACTATTCCCAACACTTGTGACGTTTTAATTCAAAATTTTGACTAGTTATATAAAATTTAAGTACTGGTTAAATGAAAATACTACAGTAAAGTACTAGTATCCGTATCTTTAGTATCACAAGTGTATAATCGATCAATCGTTCTAAAATGTGGCCATTTTTAATCTAAAAAAAGCGACATGCATAGTGCCATAATTTGGAACCACATCAAACGAGCGATTTATCTTAGTTCTATTCCAGCAGCCTTTCATTTCTATCGTCCATTGTTCGTGAGGTCCGTTGTGAGTCTAGTTTTATTGTGTCCTATCGATTTTGTAGTATTGTAAATACAAATGTAGAAAAATGTGCAGTGCATCATAAGCTAGCATTATCTCGTTCTTAACATCTGCTAGCTGGTTGGAAAAGAATCTTGATAAAGGATCAATGCGCCAGAAACACGAGGTTATGGTATACCGATCGGTCGGTGCCTTTCGTATGAGTGAGTACTACAGCAACAGCACGTGTTTTTTTAACCAACAAAATGGAGGTCTGTGTATTGTATTGATTGCACTTTCTATAGGTATGAGGATTTTGGTAGCGCTGGTTATATTTGTAACACACGGGGAGTACGCTCTTCTGGCCAAGAGCCCGTCCAAATCATGTGCTTCGCATGAATTTCAGTGCGATAATGGGGCATGCATACCGGGTGCAGGGCATTGCAACGATAGTCAAGACTGTGCTGATGGAAGCGATGAATCTGGATGTGGTAAGTCATTGATACTACCTTCGTGGGTGTGTATGTGTGTGTCATTGTGTGTATGTTCACTAACCTTTTGGGCCACTCGTCCTTCGTTACAGACTACTTCCTCTGCAAAGAACCGTTCTGGTATCGGTGTAAACACGAAACCACCTGCATCAGTGGGTCCAGCCGATGCGACAAACAAAAGGACTGTCTGGAAGGTGACGACGAGGAAAATTGTGAGAACTACGAAGTGCCGCACAAGGCACCTGTGTGCAGTAGCTCGGAGTTTACCTGCACGGATAAAGCTTGTATCCCGGCTGATCTTGTGTGCGACGGTATCCAGCACTGTCTGGATGGGTCAGATGAAACCATTGGCTGTATCGACATTGCGGCCAAATGTAAAGGCTTCTTGTGTCGCAACAAACACTGCCTGAAATCCAGCAGCTGGGTGTGCGACGGTCAGGATGATTGTGGCGATGGGTCGGACGAAGAGCATTGTCTGCACGAGTGCTCGCTGGAGCATGGAAAATTCGAGTGCCACAACAATCACACCTGCATAGACGTGGCGCAGGTGTGTAACGGAGCGGACGACTGTGGCGACGGCAGTGACGAAAGTCCGAGCTGTAAATCGGATGCTTGCAAAACGCTCAAATGTGCTCCACAAACCTGCAAGGTAATGCCGGACGGCAAGGCAGTATGTTTGTGCGGTGTAGGCTTCAAGTTCGATGTCGCTACGGGCAAGTGTCAGGATGTGAACGAATGCGAACGGTATGGGCTGTGCTCGCAGGGATGCATCAATACACCGGGGTCCTTCCGGTGTACGTGCATCGATCAGTTTAATCTAATGCGCGATGGACGAACGTGCGAGCTCTCTACTGGCACCGAGGCATTGATGCTGTACACTACCCAGAAGTCCGTCGGTGCTATGTACCTGACGTCGATGCATCAGTACTACGTCGCGAAAGAACTGTCGCAGGTGATCGGAGTTTCGTACGACGGCATGCACGTCTACTGGACCGATATCTCACACAAAACGGAGTCCATCGAACGCTCGCTGGAAGATGGTAGCGATCGGCAGCTGTTGCTTACGGCGGGACTCATTTCGCCCGAGGATCTGGCGCTCGACTGGCTAACCGGCAACATCTACTTCAGTGACAGCGGCCAGATGCACATTGCCGTGTGCTCGAGCGATGGTTACCACTGCAAGGCTATCATACAGGACCAGCTGCACAAACCGCGTGGACTGGCGCTTCTGCCCCAGAACGGTACCATCTTCTTCAGCGACTGGGGTAACAATGCCATGATCGGCAAGGCACAGATGGATGGCAGCAATCGGACGGTCGTGGTCAGCGCCGGCATTCACTGGCCAAATGGATTAACGCTCGACTGGCCCAACGAGCGATTGTACTGGATCGATGCGAAGCTGAAGCGCATCGAGAGCATGCACTTTGACGGAAGTGATCGTGTAGTGGTGTTGTCCGACGTACTGAAGCATCCGTTTTCGATAGCCGTATTTAACGATCGTCTGTACTGGTCGGATTGGGACACCAAGAGCATTCAATCGTGCGATAAATTCACTGGCAAGATGCGTCAAACTTTGGTGCGCGATCGTATGATTTTCGGTAAGTAGTTGCTCCAATTTCTATAGGGTTGCCCCAAGTAGAGGTTTCGATATTCGATAAGATATTGTTCTTCATTGAAGCAAACATTGTTCATCCTCCATCTTTCACAGATGTACACGTCTATCACTCCAGCATTCAACCTAAAGTCAGCCACGCCTGTGCAAACCATACCTGCTCACATCTGTGCCTACTGACGTCCAATGCCACCTACGTTTGTGCCTGTCCACAAGGAATGGAGCTGCATCGGGATAAGCACAGTTGCGTGAATGTGGCCAAACGACAGGACATCCTGCTTGGTATCGGCAACTACCTAGTGACGCTGAAACATCATCCATTCGGACGACATGAAACCGGCAGAGGCGAACAGCTGTTTCCGACCATCAGCAGGATGGCGTTTAGCTCGAGCGATGGTTACCACTGCAAGGCTATCATACAGGACCAGCTGCACAAACCGCGTGGACTGGCGCTTCTGCCCCAGAACGGTACCATCTTCTTCAGCGACTGGGGTAACAATGCCATGATCGGCAAGGCACAGATGGATGGCAGCAATCGGACGGTCGTGGTCAGCGCCGGCATTCACTGGCCAAATGGATTAACGCTCGACTGGCCCAACGAGCGATTGTACTGGATCGATGCGAAGCTGAAGCGCATCGAGAGCATGCACTTTGACGGAAGTGATCGTGTAGTGGTGTTGTCCGACGTACTGAAGCATCCGTTTTCGATAGCCGTGTTTAACGATCGTCTGTACTGGTCGGATTGGGACACCAAGAGCATTCAATCGTGCGATAAATTCACTGGCAAGATGCGTCAAACTTTGGTGCGCGATCGTATGATTTTCGGTAAGTAGTTGCTCCAATTTCTATAGGGTTGCCCCAAGTAGAGGTTTCGATATTCGATAAGATATTGTTCTTCATTGAAGCAAACATTGTTCATCCTCCATCTTTCACAGATGTACACGTCTATCACTCCAGCATTCAACCTAAAGTCAGAAACGCCTGTGCAAACCATACCTGCTCACATCTGTGCCTACTGACGTCCAATGCCACCTACGTTTGTGCCTGTCCACAAGGAATGGAGCTGCATCGGGATAAGCACAGTTGCGTGAATGTGGCCAAACGACAGGACATCCTGCTTGGTATCGGCAACTACCTAGTGACGCTGAAACATCATCCATTCGGACGACATGAAACCGGCAGAGGCGAACAGCTGTTTCCGACCATCAGCAGGATGGCGTTTAACAGTCTGAACGGCGAAGTGATCATCGCTGACAACTTACAGCAAGCGATCTTTACGGTAGAGCTGGCGTCACTTCGCACCAGACGGATCGTTTCGGACGGCATCGGAATGATCTCAGCACTGGCTTTTGACTATCTAAGCAACACGCTGTACTGGGCGGATTCCGAATGGTCTACTATTGTGATATATAGCTTGCAGACCAAACATCGATCGATCGTTCAGCACTATCTAGGCGATGATGCGCCCGTTGCGCTGGCACTTGTACCGGAGATTGGCAAAATGTTTATCGCACTGCGTTCGTCCACCGGCCATACACACATCGATCGGCAGGACATGACGGGACGCGGACTGCACGCACACGTCATCGAGGACAAGCTCGGCAGCAACGGTACGCTCAGCTTCGCAGTTGATCACGATCTGCGAGCCATTTTCTGGAGTGACATGGGTAAGAACCGGATTGAAATCACCAGCTACGAAGGAGACACACGGCATTTGTTCCGCGAGTATCTGCGCGATCCGGTGTCGCTTGCCATCGTTGGCAACGAGTTGTTCTGGACGTGCTACGGCTCCCAGCGCCTGTACTGGTCCGACAAGCACAACGTCGGCACAACGAAGCGCATCAACATTCAGCTACCGCCAAATATGACTGTCCCGGAGATGATACCGATCGTTGCCACCCAGCCCACGAAACGGCACGACCATCCGTGTCTGAAGAATAATGGCGAATGTTCGCACATTTGCGTGTCTGCCGGACTGTATGCGAGTGCCTGCGTATGTCCAACGGGATTGGTGTTCAACTCCTCGCTCAGCAAAGTGTGCATCAATGCTTCCGACTGCGAATTTCGATGCGAGTCGGGCGAATGTCTCCGGATGAAGCAGCGCTGCAACGGACATATTGACTGCAAGGACCAGTCGGACGAGCAGAACTGTGATCCTGGCAAGGCGCGAATCGCGGCCAGTTGCAAGTGGAACGAGTTTCGCTGCACTGATGGTAGCAAGTGTATCCCGACGGAACGGCGTTGCGACAAGCACCACGATTGTGTCGATCTCTCCGATGAAGCCAACTGTGCCAGTTATGATCGGTTTACGAAATGCAGCAAATACCAGTTCACTTGCGCGGACGGATTCTGTATTGACGCAACGGGGCGGTGCGATGGTGTCTCGGACTGTGCGGATAGTTCGGACGAAGTGGGCTGTACGCAGCTGTCGAACAAGCAGGAGCAGGCCGTCACTTGTTCGGCCGACATGTTCCGCTGCAACAGTGGTCAGTGTATTCCTGCCAGCTGGGAGTGCGACGGTAGTCCAGACTGTAAAGATGCATCCGACGAGCATGAGACATGTCATCCCACTACGCCCGAGTGTCACGAAGGATACTTTCGGTGTGCGCTCGGGTTTTGCATCAAACAATCTGTGCTGTGCGACGGAAACGATGACTGCGGGGACGGTTCTGATGAGGAGAACTGCCACGGCGACGGTTTACGGGAAGGCCAGTGTCAAGAAGGAGACTACACCAACTCGACGGTGTTTCATTGCAGTAAGTCTAACACCTGTCTCGATGTCACCGTACGTTGCAATGGGACTGCCGAGTGTCCTCACGGTGAGGATGAGGCAGGTTGTACGAATTGCGGCTTACGCGAATTCCAGTGCGCTGACGGTCAATGCATCAGGCTGGAATGGCGCTGCGATAAAGACGTTGACTGTAACGACGGTTCCGACGAGATCAATTGTACTAGTAGTAGTGCGCGAGCACCCGACACCTTCCACTCGACGGAATGCGGCAAGAACACCTTCGAGTGTAAGGCAGGTGAGTGCATCGAAATGTCTGCACTGTGCGACGGCAAACGCGACTGCTCGAACGGGCACGATGAGGAAGGCAACTGTCCGTCGGCCTGTCTTGGCGGACTTGGGCCGTGTGCCCAAATCTGTCAGAAATCGCCGAGCGGTTCTATCTGTGATTGCTTGGATGGGTACGAGCTGGCAGGAGATAAAAAGAATTGCGTGGAGCTGAACGAGTGCCTTGCGGGGAAACCGTGCGCTCAGATTTGCACCAACATCAAGGGCTCGTACCGGTGCTCCTGTCACGAAGGATTCATGCTGCGATCGGACAAGACATCCTGTAAAGCCATCGGTGCGCCGCAGTACGTACTGTACACAAAGTTCGATCAAGTACGGAAACTTACCGTAAACCCGCCGCAAATCGAAACCTTACTGCAGGCAAACGGCAGCCGAATCACCACCATGGATATGAATATTCGCCATCAGAAGCTCTACTTTGCCATAGAGAATAGTGCCGCGTTGTATGAGCTGGACGTGACAAGGAATATTACTCGAGTGCTAACGAGCGTCGGTACACCGGACAAAGTGACCGTCGACTGGATCGCTTCAAACGTGTACTTCGTCGACGTTGTGGAACAGTCCATCAAGGTGTGCAATTTCGAGCGAGAAGCCTGCGCTCGAGTCATCTCGTTTACGCAACGTAACTTCGTCAAGGCCCTTGCCATCGATCCGGTAAACAAGTATATGTTCTACTCGTTGCTCTATTCGTGGATCTTTCAGGTTCCTCACTCGATCGTGTTTAAAGCCAAGCTCGACGGTACGCTCCAGGAAGTCGTCACCAAGCAATCGGGACTCGTTTCCACAATCGCTGTGGATCCTCAGAGCCAGTTGCTGTATTACACCGAGCTTAGCGGTAACACTCTGTGTCGCGTCAACTACTATGGTCAGAAGCTGACGGTGCTCGTCCGTGACCAACCGCACGTGCTCAATAATCCGCTGCAGATAAGTTTGTTTGAAAATCAGGCACTTATTGTAAATCGAGGCTTAGCTACGATAGGACAGTGTCAACTATTTGCCGGATACAAGTGTGATCGTTTCCATGTGAATGTTCCCCCGTCGAAACAGGTACTGCTGGTTCAGGAATCTCGGCAACCAATGGCAAAGAATTGGTGCGACAGCAAGTTGATCAACTGCACCCACATGTGCATACCGGAAGAAGCAAAGGGTAGGTGCGTGTGCGCGAATGGGCTCGAAATACGTGAAGGGGACCAGTGTCCCGAGTCAAAGGATAAGAGCCGAGCGATGACCCCATTCCACGTAGAGTCATCACACGTAGACGAGTCCCAAGCAGCGCGCAAAAACTCCGGCGAGGATGAGGAAGACAGCTCTACGGGAAGTCTTCTTAGTTTTATGTTATACGCTGTCTTAGTTGTGGCGATGTGTTGGATTGGATTTTATGTTTACTGGCAGCGGTTCAACCACAAGTTCGATGTTGGTATACATTTCAATAACACACAGCTGAGCACGATGGACATTTCGGAATTCGAGCTGTACAAGGCATCGCCAAACATACTCACCTTCCAGGGGAATCCAGCGAAGGAAGATGGCAGTGATGGAGCTCCGAGCTGTCACGAAGATTTCGAGAACGACAGCTACACTCAGAACAACACCATATCAGCCTCCGAAGTTGGATATTACAATTGTGATGATGATATGAACGATCGTTTGATAGTGTAATGACTGGGTGCAAAGTGGAGCCCATAACAAGACATCGTTTTAGCCTTTTCGAGAGCTTCGAGCGAAGTGTGGATGTGGGTTTAGAAAACTCATAGAGCAATAAATATACTGAGATTAGTTGAATAGATAATCGAAGTGAGTGTATTGTGTAATGTAAACAACGAAAGAAAACACACTCAATTCGCGTC
>KZ063459.1:0-38254 GCA_002091835.1 Anopheles maculatus | reverse complement strand
AAATTGCTCTGCTAAGTCTAAAGATCAATATGTGGGATAACGGTTACAATTAATAAAGTTAAATATAAATTAACTACATCACTACTATTTTTCCCACAAAAAAATATCACGGATCGATAGACAGCACTATCATTATCTCTAAATATGCCCATTTCACCAAGATTTTGCGATAGTATGACGCGAATTGAGTGTGTTTTCTTTCGTTGTTTACATTACACAATACACTCACTTCGATTATCTATTCAACTAATCTCAGTATATTTATTGCTCTATGAGTTTTCTAAACCCACATCCACACTTCGCTCGAAGCTCTCGAAAAGGCTAAAACGATGTCTTGTTATGGGCTCCACTTTGCACCCAGTCATTACACTATCAAACGATCGTTCATATCATCATCACAATTGTAATATCCAACTTCGGAGGCTGATATGGTGTTGTTTTGAGTGTAGCTGTCGTTCTCTAAATCTTCGTGACAGCTCGGAGCTCCATCACTGCCATTTTCCTTCGCTGGATTCCCCTGGAAGGTGAGTATGTTTGGCGATGCCTTGTACAGCTCGAATTCCGAAATGTCCATCGTGCTCAGCTGTGTGTTATTGAAATGTATACCAACATCGAACTTGTGGTTGAACCGCTGCCAGTAAACATAAAATCCAATCCAACACATCGCCACAACTAAGACAGCGTATAACATAAAACTAAGAAGACTTCCCGTAGAGCTGTCTTCCTCATCCTCGCCGGAGTTTTTGCGCGCTGCATGGGACTCGTCTACGTGTGATGACTCTACGTGGAATGGGGTCATCGCTCGGCTCTTATCCTTTGACTCGGGACACTGGTCCCCTTCACGTATTTCGAGCCCATTCGCGCACACGCACCTACCCTTTGCTTCTTCCGGTATGCACATGTGGGTGCAGTTGATCAACTTGCTGTCGCACCAATTCTTTGCCATTGGTTGCCGAGATTCCTGAACCAGCAGTACCTGTTTCGACGGGGGAACATTCACATGGAAACGATCACACTTGTATCCGGCAAATAGTTGACACTGTCCTATCGTAGCTAAGCCTCGATTTACAATAAGTGCCTGATTTTCAAACAAACTTATCTGCAGTGGATTATTGAGCACGTGCGGTTGGTCACGGACGAGCACCGTCAGCTTCTGACCATAGTAGTTAACGCGACACAGAGTGTTACCGCTAAGCTCGGTGTAATACAGCAACTGGCTCTGAGGATCCACAGCGATTGTGGAAACGAGTCCCGATTGCTTGGTGACGACTTCCTGGAGCGTACCGTCGAGCTTGGCTTTAAACGAGGAAGTAGTCTGTAACGAAGGACGAGTGGCCCAAAAGGTTAGTGAACATACACACAATGACACACACATACACACCCACGAAGGTAGTATCAATGACTTACCACATCCAGATTCATCGCTTCCATCAGCACAGTCTTGACTATCGTTGCAATGCCCTGCACCCGGTATGCATGCCCCATTATCGCACTGAAATTCATGCGAAGCACATGATTTGGATGGGCTCTTGGCCAGAAGAGCGTACTCCACGTGTGTTACAAATATAACCAGCGCTACCAAAATCCTCATACCTATAGAAAGTGTAATCAATACAATACACAGACCTCCATTTTGTTGGTTAAAAAAACACGTGCTGTTGCTGTAGTACTCACTCATACGAAAGGCACCGACCGATCGGTATACCATAACCTCGTGTTTCTGGCGCATTGATCCTTTATCAAGATTCTTTTCCAACCAGCTAGCAGATGTTAAGAACGAGATAATGCTAGCTTATGATGCACTGCACATTTTTCTACATTTGTATTTACAATACTACAAAATCGATAGGACACAATAAAACTAGACTCACAACGGACCTCACGAACAATGGACGATAGAAATGAAAGGCTGCTGGAATAGAACTAAGATAAATCGCTCGTTTGATGTGGTTCCAAATTATGGCACTATGCATGTCGCTTTTTTTTAGATTAAAAATGGCCACATTTTAGAACGATTGATCGATTATACACTTGTGATACTAAAGATACGGATACTAGTACTTTACTGTAGTATTTTCATTTAACCAGTACTTAAATTTTATATAACTAGTCAAAATTTTGAATTAAAACGTCACAAGTGTTGGGAATAGTTATAATGTAGACTTTCTTGTAGACCGAAAATAAATCAACTGAACTTTCAATTATCTTATTATTTTTTTTATTCTTAATTAAATTTAATAACGAAAATATACACTTCATACAAGTTGGGGGACGTTTCAGACTCCAATCTGCGAAAGGACAGTTGATTAACGACTTAAGAAGTTATGCCGTTCGCTTAGTGGCATACTACACTTATATGTACCACGCAACCGGATAGTCGGTGGCATCAGGTATCGATTACCATCCCGACTCTCTCCCCATATGCCAGGCAGACTATTCAGTTACAGGTACGTCATGTCAAGGAAACCAGAAATGGCAGACCAAGTCCTTTCGAGGTTATGAAGCTAAAAGAAAGAATAATCTGAAAATATATGCTCCCTTCGATTTGCGTTGTCAAGGACTCTACGATGGTAACATTCCACGATTCCGTTTATAACTAGCACCTTGCTTACGATTGTGATTCCCACTCAACGCCTTGTTTTCGTTTTTGTGCCTTCGATTCAGCAGCACCTTACTATCCTGGCCTTGGCCTTTCGGTTTGCCTCGTACATCGGCTTCTCGTGGTCCGGCTGCCGGCCCGCCGTGTCGCCGAAGGTACTTGCTGTTTAGTTTCTCCTCGTACCGTTTGCGCGCCAGTTCCGGATTTTCACAGAAAGCAAGCGATTGGTTTTGATTTGTTTCCTGATCGTCCTCACTTTCATTGTTTTCGCTATCACTTTCGTTGTCGAGCTCTTGGTCGACGATAGTGTTCCGCGCATCCTTGGATAGTTTAACATGACGCGATTCGCTTTCAGTCATCGCTTCGAACGAATCATCATACTCATCGTCGTCCAAGTCATTTTCCGCCACCAGATCAAACTGTCTGTAAATGTGACGCACCTGCTGTATGTGACTTTTGTCGTCCAGCAGGGCGGTCATCGTTTTTGGCTGGCCGGGCATACCCTTACCCTTTTTAATAATCCCTTTCACCTTATCGTTTACCATCACGTCAAACTCATCGCCATCGTAAATATTTAACCGATCGATTCCTGTACGAAGGTAAAACTCATCCAGTGGGTCGGGTGGAATGTACGGCTCATCTTGCCCTACAGCTGGCTGCAACGCCGAATTTGGATTTTCTTGCTCAAGCAGCACGCTAACCGCTTCCTCAACGTTATCGTACGAGCAGACTACTTTGCGTATTTGCGCAGCCTCTAGATGAGGCAAAAGTTCCATTATGTACTGCACGTTCTGTTCGATTCTGTTCTCCATGTTCGACTGTTCTGCAGTCACGGAATGAGTCTCTGGATCATTTTCTAGCTCTGAGGATACTAACGCTTTAATACGATTTCTATCCTCCTGCGGTTCAATATCCCTTGCGTAAGCCTTCTGTATGAAATCATACTTTACCTGATCGACCGATTTGTAGCCTAGCTGCACGATTGCCAAATCATCCTCGATATCAAAAAGAGTTTTATAATCTCTAACAAAAACACTGTTCGCAAGACATTCGGTTAGGATGCTGATAAATTTATCTGCCGCCAGCAAACTATCGTCTGCATTCTCCATGATTTTTTCCAACTGAACGCTTATTATTGAGCGAAACGTTTCAAGCAGTTCCACACGCATATCGTTCAGATAGTTTAAATATTGCGAATGCTTGTTTACCTCTTGAATGTTTCTGTACAGCACTATAAGCACATTGTCGTAAAAATTGCTAATAGCAAACTCTACATTTAGCTCGGAACAAATCTGTCGCAACGTGGTGGAAATTGCTACTAACTGCACCAAAACGCTGCTACAGTCCTGGGCGTACAGTGATAAATCGTTCAGCTTAGATTCTGAGGGGCTCGCTTCTGATAGTTCCGATTCGCAGCGTGTTTGAATGATGGTGAATGCCTAAAGAATGAGGTAGAAATATTAGAGACTTTTTTTTAGCATTTGCTTCTTAATTTTAACGAAAGAAATTTTTTTTTAATACTTACACTCAGCAGGTAGCTTAAACCTTGCTTCAGATCCTGAATGTACTTGGGCTGAAGTTTTAAAATGGTTTCAATAATACGAGAGACGTGTTCCTTATTATCACGGCTGTAGATCGATATCAGATCGAACAGGAACGGTACAGTGATGATGAAATTTTTATACACCAACTTGCCATAAAAGTCTGGCTCTATCCAATAGGCATCGCTTTCTCTCAGGGTGGTTAGCCGCACGATTACCTTGAACACATACGCATGGGCCGATGTATAGAGTGGCAAGATACGTTCGTTTTCCACCGATTTTAGTACCGGTACTAGGTAGAATGGTAAAGCATTTTGCATGAACGACAACAAACTCTCGAGCGCACTGGTGTTGTATACCATTGTGGACCAAAACCTGTGAATGTGTGGGAAATTAAAACGCGCCCCGGTAGGATGGCAACAAGGTTACTTACTTGTGATGGTCTAGATTCAACAGATGTTTCATGTCTTTAATAAACCATTCCGTTTCATTTGCCCACTGGTCTAACATTGCATCGCTTAAAGTTTCTTCCCCGTTCACTAAAAACGCGGTGTACTTCGTAAAGCAACGTCCATCTTTCCAGGTGGTGTGCTGAAAGAGTAGAAAAGAAGCATCAAGTGTAGCTTACCTAAAAGTGTGCAAGTGAAACGAATATTACTAAATATAGTTAGCTTACCAGTGCGGCAATGCTACGCTGTATGCCATTTTCCGAATCTGTTATCTTGCGTGTGTTCAAGGGAGCCCTGGCATCGTTCTGAAAGGTGGGAGTCATATAATTAGCATTGCAAGCACACTTCGATACAGAAAACTGCTACGTTACCGTGTTTCTATTTGCCATGGTTTCACGTACGAGTATCACTATTATACGAAGTTTTCAACTATAAACGCATTTATAAAATAGATATGTTAAAAATGCCCCCGTGTCTTCGGAATATGTTTTTGTCTTCTTTTTGTGAGTAGTGAAAGCGTTGCGCAATGTTGTTTATGCATTTGACATGAGTCATGAGAGTTTTATCTGTACCATGCGAAACCAAGGAATATATCTAAAAAGACAAATGGGGTGCTAATGAACATCTATCAGGAAAACGGTTTCCTAAGCATTTCTATCTTATCAAATAAAATAAAATAAAATAAAATTGTTGATCGTTTACAAATGTAAACAAGCATTAACTGTCAAACGCGTTGCGAAAAGTCCAAATGACAGCTGAATGTTATTGTTATTTGCCGTGCAACATTCAACACCGGATTGGTTGCAGATAATCTTTTTGCTGCTATTTCGGTGACCTGTGCGGAGTGTTTTCGACTGGAACAATGGAAAAACAAAGGTAACCAGGCGTGGCCTTAATACACTGGTTTTATGTTCAATTAACCGGTTTCGTTTTCAGATTCTCTCTGCTGTTGTTGGAACCGAGCGAAATATACTTTGAGGATTTTTCGGTGGACATTGTGCGTGAAGAACTACCCAATGATCTAGAAGCAGCAGAGTTTCAAATGAGTGGTCGGCTCAAAATGTGTTCCAAGTCTCTGGTGTTCGAGGCGAAAGGAAGCTCCAATGTGCCGTTAATCAAGATCATGTATAAAGACTGCACAACGATAGATCGGCAGGAAGATCCGAGTGGTGGTACGAATACCGATGGTCAGCGACTTTCCATACGCTGCCGGCAGCATATCGAAATGCTGGATCAGAACCGAATACAGCCGTATCGTTTTGTTCAGAAGGAGTGTACGTTTCTGTTCCATTTCCATTACGCTAAGCTCGATGAATGTTTGCAGCAAATATGTCAGCTGTACCGTGCCTCAACGTTACCTTCTTACGAACAAAATAGTATGGTAAGCTTATACGGGTTGCCCTAGTTTGCCTTAGTTAAGTTCGGAAGCCGGTATTGATTATCGATTTTGATTTTGTTTTCCTACAGATAGCTACGATAGTGTATTCGAGACACAGTCGTGTAAAATTCAATATGCTGTGGTTGAACAATCTTTACGAAAGGACGATTTGTGATTTCCAGGTGGAAGAAATCAATCCTCTCATTGTGAATCCCGGCCGTTTGCTCATCACAAACACGTTTATATACTTTCAGTACTACAATAACATTAACACGGTAAGCATTACGGGCTTTCTGAGAAGATGTAACAATATAATCTATCTAAAAACAAATCTTTTTAGAATCCTGTACTGAAAGTTGGCATAAAACATATCATCGGTCTCTCCAAACATCGCTACCTACTGCGCCAGATTGGACTGAAAATTCGATGGAATGAAAAGCAATCGACGGGTGCAACAGATCAGTGCCTTTACTTGGTGTTTCGCAACCAAACTGATCGTGACGAGTGCTGGCGAAACATTAACGGCCAACCGGACTACGCCGCCACAGAACAAAGCCCGGAAAGCATGACATTGAAATGGCAAAACGGACTCGTCTCGAACTACGACTATCTACTTTACTTGAACAGTCTCGCCGATCGTTCATTCCAGGATCTAACACAGTATCCGGTGTTTCCCTGGATCTTAACCGATTACGCTTCGGACAAGCTTAATCTACACGATCCGGCCGTGTACCGTGACCTTAGCAAACCGGTCGGTGCACTCAACCCGGATCGTTTGGAACGGCTGCGGGCGCGCTTCGAGGAGATGACTGAAGATAAGTTTCTGTACGGTTCACACTACTCCACGCCGGGGTTCGTGCTGTACTATCTGGTACGCAAACATCCGGAACTGATGCTGTGCCTGCAGAACGGTAAATTCGATCATCCTGATCGTATGTTCAACAGCGTTGCGGACGCGTTCAACAACTGTCTGCATAACATGTCCGACTTTAAAGAGCTGATTCCGGAATTTTACGATACCGATCAGCGGGGAGACTTTCTGCTGAACGGTATGAAGATAGACTTTGGCGCCCGGTTCGACGGAACGCCGGTCAATAATGTGGCGCTACCACCGTGGGCCCTCAACTCACCGGAACGTTTCGTGCGTTTGCTGCGGGAAGCGCTCGAATCGGATCACGTTTCAGCCCGGTTACACCAGTGGATTGATCTGATCTTTGGCTACAAGCAGCAGGGCAAAGCTTCACACGAAGCGGACAATGTGTTTTACCATCTGTGCTACGAAGGTTCGGTGGATTTGGGATCAATCAACGATCTAGCCGCCCGGCACGCAATCGAAGTGCAAATATCAGAATTCGGACAAATACCGAAGCAACTGTTTCGTACCGCACACGTATCGAAGCTGCTAGCCATACCACCATCGATCGGGGCGAGCACACAGTTGGCATTGGAAAAGGAGGCGGAATATCACTCGCACAAGGACATAATTACGGCCGTGGCAGTGGATCGGGCGACTGGGAATATATTCACCACCAGCAAGGATGGCACGATGACGTGCTACAGTACGAGCGAGAAGCGTAAAATCCGTAGCGTGCAGTTGAGCGATTTGCCCATCAGTTCCGTACAGATCGCGGACGATCGGTCAATCATTATGGGCGGATGGGACGATACGATGTACGTACACCGATGCGTTTGTTTGCGTTTGTGGGATCGGTTTAATTGTATTGCTTATTTTCTTTAATGCAATCTTTCGTTTGTAGTTTGATATATAATTTTGACTTCGGTAAGATTTCAAGCACCATACGAGCGCACGACGACGCAGTTTCTTGCATTTCCTACGTACCTTCTTACGGATTGCTTGTTTCCGGGAGCTGGGACTGCAGCTTGAAGTAAGTTTTTTTTTATGTTGTTGGTGCATTTATCCATTCTACTTTTGTTTTGTCTTTGTTTTTAACGGTGGCACTGCATGAATATTTGCATGTACTGGAGTGTCCGTTTATTAACAGAAACTAATTGCAAGCGTATCGGTTGCAGGATTTGGAACAACTATCACAACGATTCGGTGATTGGTTATCACGTGCTGGAGGAGAAGATCGTTTCCATCGACACGTACGCCGGCGAACGGCACATCTACGTAGCGGTCGGGTTGCAAAACGGTGAGCTGCTGCTGTACGAGCTCGATTCACGAATGCTCAACAAACCGACCTCGTACACCCGGGACAATCACAAGCTGCTGCAAATGCACCGCAACGCCGTGTGTGAGGTTAAGTTTAACGATAAAGGAACGTTGGTTGCGTCTTGCGGTGAGGATCGGGCAATATACGTGACGGACACGGACAGTAGCATGACCATCTGCCGGAAGGAGCTGAAAGAGATCGTACGGTGTCTGTGCTGGACGCCGGATGGGAAGTATTTGCTGATGGGCGACAGGACCGGGTTGCTGCACGTGTGGAACATGCTGCAAGGAATGGTGGAGTGCGAAGTGAACGTGCACAGCGGTAGGTATATGGCGCTAGTGATTTGAATCGTGAACACACTAGTTTAAGATTCATTTAAATATAATGCACTACACCCGCATTTTTCGGTTAAAATTTGCTCACTCCCTGTGCCGATTAATGACTCATTTTTTCCGGATTCTATACTCTAGTCCGACTAGTGACTCACTAGTTACGGATTCTACTTACTTAGTAAGGGGTACAATCGGAAAAAAGTGCGTTTTGGGTCGTTTGTCACATTTACAGATTAGATAACACGATTAGTTATTTTGCCATGGTTTTATCTTTTCAGCATGCGTGTATCGTATCGAGTGCATCGATGAGAAACGGATAGTAAGCTGTGGTAAGGACGACAATAATTATTGCATCAAGATGTGGACGGTTGCAACGTAACAAATATGTGATATTTTTACTCGTAAGATTACTCGGTTTTTGGAAAATGCGGTCGTTAAATGGCTGTTACCTTCTACTCGAACGATATTGTTTATACCATTCGTAACTTTAATTACGGAGGACGGTAGACGTCAACCGGGGCCGATATTTCACAAGGCAGGACCGCATATCGAATCCTAACACGAGCGTCACTTGGTACATCGGATCGAATATCTGCCACACGGGTAAAATCAAGTCAAGGAATCGAGAATTGGCAGACGGAACCCTGTCGAGGTTTTGTAGTGCCAAAAGAAAAGGAAAAACTTCAATTTGATTACCATCAGTTCACACACAAATCTTTAGACACCAGTTAGTTTTTCTCAATTATTTCAAAGCCAATAAACAAAACAAAAAAACACGAGCAGGAATAGCTTAGCTTATTATCATTTTAATAAATACCATGCAAACTTTGTTTTCCGACGGAGAAAGTAAAAATACCGATCGTTTGACAAGTTACATCAATAATTGGATTGAATTGTTAAAGAATTGTGATAAAATAGGCTTGCTAGGAGGCCTTTTCCAATATTTTCCAATTTGTTGTGTCTCCCTTCATCCTTTTTCGCTTTGTGTTTTGTTCTGTTTGTACGCTTCGTTTTTTTTTCGAGGAGCGTGTTGCAAATTCAAAAACCAATTCGTTTTCCCTCCAAGGCCGACGCCACCGTGCGATTAGGCAAAAGTTTTGGTTCGCGTGAGGCGGTGGCGCTCGTCAATAGGGAATGGGGATTAAAATCAGGAATCCACCAGAACGTGCCAGCGGGTAATCAGCTCGGACCGGGAGCTTGAATCGCGCATCTCGTTCCAGTGTATCATTTCCTCCGGCCCGCTCGAGTTGAGCCCCATGCTAAACCAGCCGACCATTTCGTTCCGCTTCATGTTGCGTTTGGCGTACACGGACACGATGAGCGTCACGTCGTTCAGCTGGAACATCGCCACCTGAAAACGGTGGTTAGTGTGTATGGTGCAGATCGTGGAGGACTGTTTTAGATGTCCTGCCCGGGACAGGAACTTACCTGAAATATGAACGTTTCCTTAAACAGTGGATTCGATTGACCGCGCCGTGTGGAGGTTTTGGCGCGTGCAATCTCCTGGCCCATGCTGCTCACCAGACATAGTTTGACGTACGTGTCAGGGACTTTGGGCAGGGAATGGTTTCTAAAATGGCTTCCTTTCACAATCTGTAAGCGGAGAAAGTGTAGTCGAATTTGAACCCCAAGTATAGCAGATTGCACCGGCAGATGATGAATAGTGCATCGTGCTCTTACCTCCACTGTAAGTCGCCCAGTAATTCCATTGTACCCTAGTCCTAGCAACAGCTCCGGCACGCCACCATGTTGCATGGAAGTGGTCGATCCTGCACTATCCGATCTGGCAATGCTCAGTAAATCGCTCGTGGAAGCTGTGTCCTGCTGAGAGAGATATCAAGAGAGAAAGAAATTGGGATTGTATTAAATTGAAAGTTCATCTACCCTTCATCATCGCCCCATTGACAAACATTAGAACACGTCCGAGCTTACCGAGCTCGATGTGCGCGACTCCAGCGGGAGCCACAAGTTCGTCTCCAGTTCCAGATCGATGTTGGCAAAGCTGACGATCGTTTCCCCGATCAAGCGCTCGCGACGCATCCGCTCGCACCCGTACACCCGGATGCGCAAACCCATCGAATTGACCTCCTCCGGGTTGACACGATGCAGCAAGAAGCTCTCCATGAACTGTGGATTCTCCCCGGAACGGATTTTAGTTTTGTGCTTTTGGCGCTTGGCCGGCAACATTAGCAGGCGGACCTGCGTGTGCGTAAGCTGTCCTTTATCACCCCGGGACGAGATACCACGGGCCTGCAGTACGTGCACGGTCATTTTGCGCATCGGTGCATCGTACAGCAGCGATATCTCGAGCGTCCCGTTCGAGCCCGTTGTTGAGGCAGGACCACCGTCAAACCCGGCCGTGGTAACCGCATCGCCATCGGATTTGAGTGACTTCAGGTCGCTGGTATCGTACAGTGGCTCGTGTGAAAACACTAAAATACACTGCCAAGGAGATATTGGAATGGTTTTGGAATGTTTTGAGGAACAACCGGTACCCTATACCATGCTGGTTCCTACTTACATCATTGTTGAGACTAAGCACATCGTCCATGCTGTCTTGCTGTGTTAACGATGCCTGCTCAAACCCGCCAACTGAAGTGGCAGCCATCGGTGCACCATCATCCGCGTACGGTTTACATTTCAAATTGGTTCGATCGACGCTGGCGGCCGGTAGGTCCGTGTCGAAACAGATGCCTACGCTACCACCCTCGGTACGATTGTTCGTTGCCACCTTGGTCGGTTTCTTCCTAGCTGCTAGGTCACGCTCGTCGCACTCCTTCGTCAGTTCGGCAGGTAGCAGCGATTCGCCCTTGAGCTTCAAATCCATCGAACCCGTAAGGCAGCTCTCTAACGAAGAGTTGCCACCGTTCGCCGTTGCTAGCCGATCGTTGCTGACGTGCGCATCCAACGACAGGCGCGTGCTGGTGTAGTCTAGGTTCACTTCGTTCGAGCTACCCGAACTGCAATCGTTACTCGAATGGGGCATCCCAATTTTGCCCCCTTCGGCCATTGCGAGCGGATCGCGCGACGAGTGCACGTGTTTGCAGCCGGACAAAATTTTATTAAAGCTGTTAAAGTGTGGCCCATGGTCGAGGGTGCTTTCGTTGGCATGATAACAGGAGATACTGTTGCTGTAGCTATTACCGCACGGTTCAAGCTTTAATCGGCGCAACGTATCATCCTCGGAGTCGGAACTATTGTTTCCGTCGTACGCGAAACGATTTCCTGCAAACCAAAAAATAACATGGTTACCTCAATTTTCAGGACTCCTGGATGTTTCAGAGTTAGTTCTGCAGCTTACACACTGGTCCTATTTAGCATTGCCAACCGTAAAGCGTCAACATGCTGAACCACCCTGCAAGTTTACTTACGAATGCGATGGAACGTTTTCTCCGATATCAGATGCTCATCAAATGGAAGAAACGGTGGTGCCGCTCCGAAGCATCGTATCTTATTGACGTACAGGAACAAAACCAAGATCAGTGCGACAAATCCCAATGCTAAGCCAAAAAATGTTGTAAGTTCCATGTGCGCTAGAGAGCAAAAGAGACGGAGACAAGATGAACGGAAGTCAATGTAAGTTGGTGAAGTAAGTGCGTCCAGGATATACAGAAACAAATATAAGGGCTATCGGTGCAGTTGGCGTACCTTGCAGGCGGTCAGCAATATTGATGCCGTTCATGTCCGTGAGTTGGTTGTCGCCGCCACTCGCCATAAATTGCACCATTGTTGTAGGGGTGAACCGTCTCCTATCGCCTTAGGTCATTCCGCAGTAAGCTCCGTACGGAGGCGTTCGTCCGCAACGGGCCAAAGATAGTACCGGTTCGTTTGCGATAAACAGTGCTCGACGTTGATTGTAAACGCTTGCAGTACGCGGTTGGTTGCCGTTGCCATTTACACACTGAAAAAATCGACAGACACACAGGACAATGAACGATGGGCTGTAAATCTTTAATGACATCTCATCGCGCACGGTGTAACACTATTCGTATGCCGTGCAGCTCGCCCAGATCAGGATAACTTTACGTAACAGCTGGTTGCGATGGCATCGCCATTTACCTACCATACGCTAAAGGTTTGGTTTGCTCCAGACGAACGGGCACACTGTTTACATTGCGTTTGGGAGTTGCACGTACATTTTCGCAGCTTCCTTTACTTGCAAACACGGAAACCATACACACAGGATATTCGCATTTTCACGCGAATGTTGATGCATTACTGGAGTGCGGTTGCGCATTTCACCCTTGGCGTATCTGACGTATCCTGGCATAAAAAAACGACACCAGGAGCTCACTGTTTATGGCACAATAACGTTTATTCCGAGTAAGCACAGGACACTACCACTATAAACGGGGTTTGTGTGAACTGCGCTTACAAAGGATTGCTTTCGTGCGTTCCAGTTTGCTTCGTCGATCCTTGCGAATGAATAAAACTCACTCGAAGTCGGTTCATGGGCGAAAGCTTTTCCCGTTCATTTGATGGTAAAGTTCATCGCAAACAAGCAAAAGCTTCGAAAGCACACATATTATACGATCAAACAAACCGTTACTAACTGTTCGCAACGGAATATCTAACGGCAGCATATTTCTTTTGTGAAGACAGGAAATCGTTTCCGTAAGATAACATCAGGAATCAAGTCAAACAACTTTTGCTTACTGTGAATTTCTTTACTTATTTGCAATTAATTACAATTGATTAAAGAGATTTATTCAAATTTTCTGAAAACGTCAATTTGTTAAAGGAGCATCACTGAAGAAACCTCATTCAAGAATCCTGTTTAAATGAGCTTCGTTGCAGGAGCCTCGTCTAATGAAGCTCCCTAACGGGTTCTATGCTATATTCAAACACATAATGTAAGGAGCTTTGTTCAAGAGGCGTCATTCAACGAGCCTCGTGAAAAGAGTCTCATCTGAGGATTCTCGACGAATGAGCCTCATCTAAGGAGCCTTTGCTCAAAAAACTTGGCTGTGGAGCCTTATCTAAGGATTCTAGTCAACAGGTTCTCATCCAAGCGACATCGTCCAACTGAGCTCATTCATGCACATCGCCAAAGGAGCCTCACCTAAGGAGTCTCATCTAAGAAGCCTCGTCCATGAATGCTAGTCAAAGAGTTCTAGTCAATAGCTTCTTACTCAAAAGATATCGTCTAACTGACCTCTTTCATACGCATCGTCTAAGAAGCCTCGTCCAAAGAGTTCTACTAAAAAGTTTCTCGTCCAATTATTATCGTCTAACTAACCGAGGAGACTCGTCCAACCGACCGTTTGTCAGTCTCGGATATCAAAAACACAAAAAACCAACACTTCTGTGAAAGGATGCAACTTTTTATCAAACCTCACCATTTCCATCAAAAGCCCTAAAAATGTTACATGTTACATATGAAAGAATGCGACAATCGTGTGGACAGTTTTGGGAGTGTTGTAATCTCGTTCCATCAGGGATCACCGCTCGATAGATAATCCTTCAGCCGAACTCAAGCCTGTCATCCGTCTTTGTTTAATGACAGTGACACGAGCTGAACGGCCGTCCTACCAAACAAAAGGTGGTCCGAAAATTATCGAACCATTATGGGATTTTAACACTAAATGAACATCGATCCGTTTGCTCCTTTTTTCTGGGAATACTACTTAACAACTATTGGCACCATCTGGCTTAATAGAACAGAGGTAAGCAGCTATCATACCAAGCTGTTTCCTATGTCTATTATAAGCATGCAAAAAGTCATACAACACCATGTTGTTTGCTAACAATACAAAACTTTTTAACTTGGTAATTTAGGAGATGCACTCTGCGATATTTGCAAAACTATCGAACAAAAAAAAATACAACAACAAACTTCGACCGGGTTTAATTATTACACTGCTGCGCACGACAGCCCTATCAATTCCGACGATCCAAAGTCCGAGGAATATTAAGTACAGCTTACGGATGCCGCACGGTGAACATTATGTACGCCAAGCGTTGGAATTTATAGTGCCGGGGTTGTAGTGTAGGTTTCCTACCAGGCGCTAACATCGTGCGACCATGTAGCATTCCAGCGACAAAACGACCAACACGTAGACTATAGCTACAAATGGTTATTATATGCAAGTGCGCAAAAAAGGACTCGCACCGGTCGGTGGAGCCGTCGGTGGCTGTGGCGCTGCCGTGTTGCGGAACGCCTCCACTAACGAAACATACAAACACACTCACACACACACAGAACATTTCGCTAGTCTATCCGAAAAAGAGCACTTTACGACCGCTTTACGACCTTTGTGCGCTTGTTCTCTACTGTTATAAAATGAAAATTGTTGTACGGTGCGGCGAACGCGATACGGCTTCTCGCCATCGCCACCTTCCTACATTTGCCGCCCATACGGTGTAAGCGCCAGCATTGGTGGAGTCGTGCCGATGGTGGTGTGTGCCATATAATGTACAAGGAGGTATAGGCAGCATACCTTTTTGCCTTCCTTTGTCCGAAGCGTCCCTGTCTCTTGCGTGGTGTCTCCTGCCGGAAACTGTTTCGAGTTGCGGACTGTAAGTCCTTGGAGGCCGTGTGGCATGTGTGTGTTGCAAATGGTTCGCGCTTCGCTTGACGGGCCACGGCAAGGACGACGATTCGTAGACCACGCCCACTTTCTCTGCGCCGGGGTGTCTTGCGGCGCCGGGCGATAACGCTAGCTATCTCGCTCACTGCCCAGATCATCGCCGTCTTTGGCCGGCTGATCCAGCTCTGGCTCTGTCATACCCCGACTGAAGAAAAGTAGATAAACACTGATATTCTGTTGCATGACAATCAAAACGCCCTGAAACGGTTTTGTGACCGGTGGTGGCTACTACTACTGCTGCTGCTATATGAACGCGTGTTATTGCACCGTATTGAGAAAAGTTTGTGGCAGTTTTCCCTCTTTTTATCGCTTTTGCACCTGGTGCATTCGCACTCTATTACCAGCCAGTCTCGGAATATGTGTCTTCAAAAATGGGTATGAATGCGAATACATGCAAATGGATTGCTTTGCCGGTGTCAAACACATTCATATGTATGCATTGCTGGCAAACGATAGAAACGGTGCAAAATGGCATTTCCATTTATTAAGAGCTTTACAAAACAACAAAAAAGGATCGCAACTCGTGCTACTCAAATGTAGCTTTATAACACCATTCGAGAAACACACCGAGCATATAATATAGTGGCAGTTATGTTTTTTTTGGCAATTTCCCCGTTACTCACATTGCAGGAAAAAGGCTCAAGGAATCGTCGGAAACGACTGTTTATCTACAAATGCCACTCCTTAAAAATGGCTCCAAATTCGCGGGAGAGGCATCAGGAAAGATTGCCGATAAGATTATCAATAAATTCTCTATGTGTGTGTACGCACATTAACTGATTTTTCTTAATATTTATAAGCAAATGCATAAACGTTAAATAAAAAATGACTAGATAGGTTCAACCAGGCAGCTATATACATAACATATATCCTACAAGGGATCTGCAGTAATGTAGTATAAATTGAGCGCTGGAAATTAATTTATAACAATTTCAATTAAAATACTCTAAAGTTGGGGTAAGAGATTACCATTTCGCAAGACATACAGAACGCTTTTTATTTTCTTTTGTATGATTACATATGTAATATAGTGACGGCCAACACTTATTTGGATACTAGCAATGGATATAAATTAGAGATGAGAAAACTAACTCTTTTCAGTGATTTAAATCAGAGTAAAAGAGTAACTATAACGATTTAAATCTTTAACTCTCTCTTTAAAGATTCATTAAAAAATAATTTTCTAAACAAAATTTCATAACCTGTTTACAATCACTCTCTGTTCCGACTTCTAACTCACTCTTATCGGTTTATACTCACTCACTCACTCTTTTCATATTATAATTACTCTTTTCGATTTCAACTCACTCTTTTCATATTATAATTACTCTTTTCTGTTTTTACTCACTCTTTTCGTATTAGAAAAGAGTAATTAAAATATGAAAAGAGTGAGTTAAAACCGAAAAGAGTGAGTTAAAACCGAAAAGAGTAATTATAATATGAAAAGTGTGAATGAGTGAGTATTAACCGAAAAGAGTGAGTTAGAAGTCGGCACAGAGAGTGAGTGAGTAAGTATAAAGAGTGATTAAGTTAAAAGAGTAGAATAACCTCTTCGTGCGGATTTGAAACCATTCTTTCACTTGTGTTATTTAACTCATTCTCTCACTCTTACTCAGTGTACACATCTCTAATATAAATATTCTAAGATATGGAATAAGCTTCAGCGCCATGTATTCTATTGAAGTATCGGAAATTGGTCTGTTAAGGAATTACCGAAACATTGTGTTAGAGCAAAAGGCAGAAAAAAGTTATCAAAATGAGCGACATCCTACGAAGCCATACTTTTATAACAACCGATTTATCCTAAGTTAAGGAGATGCCCATTTCTCTCGGGGACCGGATAGCGCACAAGGAATGCCTTATAGGAAAAAATAGGCTATAGTTTAGGCTACTTGATATATGGATATATAGCTCGATCTTATGAACCTGTCTGCTTCATAGACTAGTCAGTCATATCGCCTACAGGATTCTCTTCCTGAAGGATTGAATATCGCCTACAGGATTCTCTTCCTAGTAACACAAGATAGACTTGTCCCATTTGTCGAAGAGATAGTTGGAAAATATCAGAAATCCCAAAATCAACCACTGACCAGATCTCCACCATGCGGCAAATCTTTGTGGAGATGGCGGAGCAGCAGCTACACTCCTATCATCTCTTCATTGATTTGAAAGCCGCATATGATAGCATAGCCAGGTTAAAACTATTCGACGCAATGAGCTCATTTGGAATCCCGGCCAAGCTTACCAGGCTTTTACATATGACAATGACCAACATCACATGAAAGGTGAAGGTGGATGGAAAACTCTCAGGGCCCTTTGCTACCACCAAGGGTCTGCGCAAGGGAGACGGGCTTGCTTGCCCCCTATTCAATCTGGCGCTAGAGAGGGCCATCCGACACTCGGAGGTGGAAACTTCGGGGACCATCTTCTACAAGTCACTCCATACGCATACGCTGATGATATAGACATCGTTGGTTTGAGGCTCTCCTATGTAGCAGAAGCTTACCAAAGGATAGAGCATGCAGCACTGAACCTCGAGTTGGAGATCAACGAGTCAAAAACCAAAATGATGTTGGCACCTCCAGCGGCCCTGCTAACAAACACTGATTTACGCAGGGGTGATGTACAGATAGGTGATCGCACCTTCAAAGTCGTCTAAAACTTCACCTATCTGGGGTTAAAAGTCAGCACCGACAACAACATCGACGTTGCATTGTGCGCAAGGGTGCTGGCTGCCAACCGGTCATACTACAGCCTGAGGAAACTTCTCCACTCAAAATACCTGTCGCGACGGACGAAGCTGGGACTGTACAAAATCTTTATAGTCCCAGTACTCACATACGCCCCTGAGACATGGACTTTGTCCAAAACTGACGAAACCCTCTTAGCCGCGTTCGAGAAGAAAATGCTCAGAAGGATTTTTGGCCCCGTATGTGTGGAAGGACAATCGACGAGCCGCTACAACGACGAGTTGTATGAGCTGTGGGCTGGTCATGTCATGAGAATGGTACCGGACGACCCAGCTCGTAAAGTGCTTTTAGGCGTGGTGGAGGCGTGGTAGGTCCAAATTGAGATGGAGTGATGGCGTTGATGCGTTCGGCAGAACGGCCTGGATATTGGATTGGCAGACAACGGCGCTAGACCGTGAGCGGTATCGAGGATTGTTGCAGCAGGACCAGACCGCGAAGCGGTTGTAGCGCCTGATAAGTAAGTAAGTAAGTAACCTCAATATGCACACCAAACACCACAACTTTCTGTAGATGTAAAGCAACATGATGAATCTCGTGTGTATAGGTGCTGTACCAAATTCAACTAATTTACGTTGCACTCATGCGATCATGTATCGGCTGATTGTTAGGATATGGGACCAGGAAGAACTACAGGACGACTGGAAACTGGGTGTTATTCACCCAGTGTACAAAAAGGGCGACAGACTGGACTGTGCTAACTTCCGAGCCATCACAGTCCTGAATGCTGCCTACAAGATCCTGTCCCGAATACTCTTCTGCAGACTTGCGCCCCTTGCTACAGATTTCGTTGGGAGCTACCAAGCTGGATTTGTTGGAGGGAAATCCACTACCGACCAAATCTTCACTCTACGGCAGATCCTCCAGAAGTGCCGGGAGCACCAGATCCCCACGCACCACCTGTTCATCGACTTCAAGGCAGCCTACGACACCATAGATCGTACTGAGCTATGGAACATCATGCTTCAGTACGGTTTCCCTGCGAAGCTGGTACGGCGGTTGAGGGCTACAATGGACGGTGTGCAGTGCAAGGTGAGTGTGTCGAACATGCTGTCGGAATCGTTCGAATCTCACAGGGGACTGAGACAAGGGGACGGACTCTCCTGTTTGCTGTTCAACATCGCTCTGGAAGGTGTCATGCGAAGCGCGGGCTTCGACATCCGAGGCACGATTTTCACCCGGTCTCTCCAATTCCTTGGCTGCTCGGATGACATCGACATCATCGGACGAACATCTGCGGCGGTGTGCGAAGCGTACACCCGATTGAAACGCGAGGCCGATAGCATTGGATTGAGGATCAATGCGACGAAGACAAAGTACCTGCTTTCCGGAGGCTCTGACCGTGATAGAGCACGACTCGGAAGCAGAGTATTAGTTGACGGCGACGATCTCGAGGTAGTAGAGGAGTTCTGCTACCTTGGCACGATCGTAACTTCGGACAACAACGTAAGCAGCGAAATCCGAAGGCGCATTGTTCAGGGGAATCGTGCCTACTACGGACTCCACAAACTCCTGAGATCCAGAAGACTCCAACAACGCACGAAATGCGCCATATATCGCACACTGATACGGCCGGTAGTCCTCTACGGGCACGAGTCCTGGACTATGCTGGCGGAGGACGCCAATGCACTCGCCATTTTCGAACGGCGGGTGCTGCGGACTATCTTTGGCGGTGTGTGCGAGCAGGGCGTGTGGAGAAGGAGAATGAACCACGAGCTAGCTGAGTTGTTTGACAATGCAGACATCCTGACGGTTGTCAAAGCCGGAAGGATACGCTGGTTGGGCCACGCGATGAGGATGCCGGACTCATGCCCTGCCAGAAAAGTGCTCGTCAGCGACCCGTTCGGCACGAGGCGTAGAGGAGCACAGCGAGCTCGGTGGCTGGATCAAGTGGAGTCTGACCTGAGGGATATCGGATGCAGCCGGGGATGGAGGAGTGCAGCCATGGACCGAGTTTCCTGGAAACGGATTGGACACCAGGCCATGTCTATTCGACGTGCCCCCTAGAAGCAGGCCACGAAAGAAGAAGAAGAAGACGTTGCACTGAAAATCCTGCAAATTTGGGATGTGTTTTCAATTGCTTTAAAACACGGCATCACATCAGTAAATACACGGCGTAGTCAATCGTCTAGGTCAATTGATGAGAACTGATAGCCTACTAAGTATCAGAATTTAGGATGTTTAAGCTTGCGAAATGGTCAAGTTCTTCTGTGTGCGGCGGGTAATCGACTATCGTCGTTGTTCGATTATGAAATTCTTGGAAGAGCTAGAGCGTAGACCACAAATTTGTTCGCCATATTGTGAAGAGTCCTCATGGAAATAGTTTTTATGTGAGCAATAAGTTGGCCACCCACTCCGAGATATTGCTCACAAAGCACATTTATGGAGATATAATCGAAGCAGCAACTAGCAGTTTCAATAATAAGGACACAAGCAAAGCCAAATTTAGAAAAAAAAGTCTACTGAAAAATCTACTAGAAGGCTCGTACTGGTGAGCGTACATGTATGTTCAGAAATACAAACATCTGTAAATGTTGCGATTGTAAAAGCTTCCTGTAAAGTGTAACTGGATTGATAAACGACGCTAAAATGTGAATGACTACAATAAGCCCAAACACCCCAGATACATTTCCCAGTACCCCAGTATTCGTTACAGTGCAACTGCAGCACTTTGTGAAATAGTGCAGCAATAGCTGCGTACAATAATCGGTTTTCCACGAAAATCTAGGTTTAAAATAGTATCTAGCAAGTTTTAGCTATCGATACAGTGGTTTGTTGAAAGTATCAGCTGCCTATGTTACGCTTGTGAAGTACGCACCGTGTGCCTGCTAGTGTGGGGAAATGGCGTGGGGATGAAAAGCGAGAAACCCCATTCACTGGTTATGTCTTGTGTGTGTGTGCGTGTGTCTGTTTTTTTGTCTGTTGTTGTTGAGGCCCGATAGGTAGGGTCTCGTTTTGCAACTAAATAAGGATCCCGTCAAAGTGTGTCCGATCGGCTCGATACATAATAGCCGGAGGACCGAGTTGGGCATATGGATCCGCAACATTTACCGCGCAGCGATCGTACGCGCGACGCATCGTATACTGAACAGGCCAGAATGAAACATCACGAGCGAGAGAGAAAGAGAGGGAGAGAGTGAGCAAGCAAACTGGGCCATGTAGAATTGCTGTGACCAGCAAAGCCAGAATACGTCTTGCCGTTCCTATTTTGCTTGTTCGCTGCTCATTGTAAGGATACACATGGTTTTATACAGGGGTGTTGTCTCACGCGCGTTCCGCGCGTTAAGTTTGGTTGGCTGAGTTGTATAATTGTATTTTCATGTATATACCCCACCAGCGAGACAGAACGAGACAGTGTACGCGTGTGCGTGTGTGTGTGCGTGCGGGAAAGAGGGGCACTCCCAGCGCGGTTCTCCCGGATCCGCCGTGTTCCTGTGCCGCACACGGCCGCACTCACCTTTGGAACGTTTCAATGTTGCAAGACCACAGGTCGTCTCCGTTGCGCTACCCCAGTTTGGTTGCGCTACCGGACGCTAGCTGTCACGCTCACGCACACAACCTTTGGCAACGTTTTATAGCAACCGTATCGCATCCACCAATTGGAGGATGGCTTCGGTTTTTTGTTTTCTTTTATCTGTACGGCTTTTGCGTCAGTTTCCATCCCCTTTCTTTGGCCGTGGCACCGGCCATACGGTGTTCCCTGCCCTCGTCAGTTGACGGCTTGTTTGCCATTCGCTTCCTATTTGTTTATCCGATTTTTAGGCTCTTAGCGCTTAGGATACTGCGGGATGGCAATTGTTGAAACATTTTTGAATCAGTTGCTTTTGAATGTTCGGCGAGGAATGTGTTACGCTCGAAAGCAGTTGTGACACCGCCGTCTCGTCATCGTGGTCCCGACCGTCGTGCACCGTAAAAACTTCACGGCGCACATCGTGAGATACTCTTCCTGTTCGGTGTGTCTGTTTTTTGTTGCGGGTGTTTGTGTTGTGTGCGGGTTGCCCGTGTGCCGTGGCGGCTTACTGCTTTCCCGCATTGCAACTGTTGCAACATTCTTGCTTGTTGCGGTTCGTGCAAGATACTGTAGTGCGCTTTTGCTTCTGCATTTGTGTGTGTTGTTTGCCGCGTGTGAGTGACAGGTTGGTTGAAGATATCGAAAAGCCGACGATACAAAGTGGCAAACAAGGTTGCGTTGAACGATAGCAAAAGCGATGAGTTTACCCAGCGGTGTCGATATGTCGAACCTGATGCAGCAACATCCGGTACTCGGTGCGCTGCCACCAGCGTTTTTCCTACGGGCAGCCTCGGAACGCTATCAACGCACGCCCAAGTGTGCCCGATGTCGCAACCATGGAGTGGTAAGTGTGGCGTCCCAACTGCAGCCCTACAAAGTACCGACACACAAGAAACAAAAAGACGGAGTGGTGCAAAGTTGTGCTCGCAAACATCCAACGTTCAAGACAGAGTTAAGGACGCACAGATGCAAAATTCTTTGCAGTTGGTGTTAGCTAGTTAGGACAGCTCAGGAGCGCCATGTTAGTTTTTTATCCATCGCACCCAGTTCCTTTTCCCAGTTCCTATTCAGTTCATTCATTCAGTAGCATGCGCCCAGATAGTACAGGTGATCATCGGAACGCTTATCACGGATGTGCTGTTGTACGTTGTACAGATTTAAAAAAAACCAGGAACATGGAAAGAAAACCAAAAAAGTACATCCTTCACTAACTGCCATAGCAAAACGGAGTGAGTGAGTGAGTGGCGGCAAGGAGATCCGCTAGTATCCCCAACAATCAACCGAGAGCGCACTCTAATGCACATTACTCGTGAGGTACATTGAACGAACTCCATTACCAACTAAATTCCGCAAATAACATTTTGTTCACACCCAATAAAGAATGCTGTCAGCTGTCAAACTCGTGTGGGTGCACTAGCTCGTTGGATTTGTGGTCTTCACGTACCCAGCAAAACGCAAAAGCCTAACGTCAGTTTTCGTGCTTTCTCTTTCCGTACGTGACATCTCGCTTTCAAAACATTCTAGGTTAGTGCACTCAAAGGACACAAGCGTTACTGTCGCTGGCGGGACTGTGTCTGTGCTAAATGTACCTTAATCGCCGAACGCCAACGGGTTATGGCGGCGCAGGTAAGTTGCCCGTTAGCTTAGCGAGCCTCTGGTGCGAAAGCTGAAGCTCCAAATTTTAAACTCTTGCACGCAGGTCGCGCTTCGCCGACAGCAGGCACAGGAGGAGAACGAGGTACGCGATCTCGGTTTGCTGTATGGGACGACCGGTGTGCACGGCGTCGGACAGACACCACCGAACGATTCCGTAGCCGTACAGTCGGTGGGCCAGTTTCATGGCGGCATTCCATCACCACCGAACGATGCCGAGAGTGGTACCCATCACAGCTACACATCGGCCGACGCAGGTGAGGGATAGTCAGCATTTGAAGTCGCTGGTCGGAAAGACACCGGTTGCACAAATTTAACGTAACTTTGGAATGTTTTATTCTTTTCATTCCCAAACAGACACAGACGTACAGCGTATGCGAACGGAGCATATGCACTCAGCCTACTCGCCGAACCGTAGCGAACCCGACAGTCCTGGTAAGTGGTTTCTACCTTATCTTAACTTAGTGTTCCGGCTCAGTAAATACTTTGTTAATCTGTATTCGAAGATAGGCTAAAATTTACTGGGATCAGATGAATCAAAATTGGGACTCAATATTCCTTTGATTCCAGGAGTCGTTGGTGTTGGACTACAGCTCAGACTCTTTATAGTTAAAGTATTGAACATCTAGGTTGAGATTCATGCCAGGGGATATAGACGTATATATTATCTAAGTTCACTAGCACTTCAATGTTTTGTTTTTCAGAGACTCGACTACAAACAGAGTTCAATTCTATCTCTTCAGTTGATGTGCCTGGTAGCTTATAGCGAGAGTTTGTTCTATATAATTTCTCGAATCTATTTATCCAATTTACAAAATAAAAGCAACCACACTAGAACACAGATATCAGAACAGTCCTTCTGATCAATCAATCTAGATCTTATCAAGTTTCTTGCACAAAAGATCGTCAAATAAAATATATTTCCAAGAGTTTTATTGCTTTGATACGTAAATAGTATAGTCTAATGCACAATAAGCATTAACTTTCAGTCCGCCATTTATGACAATGTAGCAAATGCCATTAGTTATGGAAATTAAAGAAATAACTCTCCAAGTTTTGAAATTGTTTTACACGGTCATGCCGATGTTTGATTATCAACAAGCAAACTCTATTATTTTGCAAATCCAGGGTTTGTTTCTATTTAGCGCTCTGCACGGGACTAAACTTGCTTATTTCGTTTAGTGACGTGGTTAAGTGACGTGACGTACTATTGGAACGCCAGTTGATTGGCAACAAACGAGTTCTTAGCAACTTAGTTTCTACTATTTCCGTTTATAATTTTTTTTTATAATAGTGATTAAATAACTGAGGCTCCTCAGAATTTTGAGAAATGTACGGGGAGCTCATACGGTGCTAGATAGATGACTGGTCAGGGTATTCCATAGAGCTTCGTTGTTTTTTTCTGGCAAATATGCCTTAGTTGTTCTGGTCTACAGAAGTTTTGAACGTTTTTTTAATATATTAATTCTTTTTAAACCCTTATATCCCTCTCGTCACAATATTAGGTTTGACTCTATAAATTTTTCTTGGAACTCAATTTGTTAACTAAAATCTTACTAGTTTCTTTGGTATCTCTGCAATAAAAGTTGGCTCTTAAACCACATTTAACGAGATACATATACCGCAGCGACTAACAATAGAGCTTCACCGAAAGTTGTACAATAGATCCCTAAATTAAACCATAATAGAAGACCAGTCTAACAATACCACCATCTCGACTATCCTTCCGTTCGCTTCGGTATCAATTCCCAACGTTCGTTTTGACAGTTTTGGCTCGGTAATTGTTTACAAAATGCCACCAATCTTTCAATGCTCCGACCGCAACGCAAACCTGCAATTAACCAATCGCTCTATTATTGTATCGATAATGGATTAAAAACCCACGCCACGCTAGAGGGTGCATCCTGACATTGATGCTACGAACAAAGCAAGCAAAACGCATCCGAGCCCAATTTAGCTACAATGTCCTTCCTGTTAAATGTGTTTTTCCTTCTGGCTGCTTCTTTTTTTTTTGCTTGAGCTTGTCCCGTAACTTGATCCGGGTTTTGCTCGGACTGAACGCTTCACCAGCCGTTAGAAGCAATTTAGTGCACGGTAACGCACGATGAAGAGCTTACCAGCAGTGAAAGTATAACCCACACGCACACTTCGCCTTATAAACTCCGCAACAATTAGATTCATTGATCTTTCATTGCTCGGTGTGGGAGACTACTTTTCTTCCAGGGTCCAGGCGTTCTCGGCTCGCCACGTTTTCGGTTCGATTTCGCCAGACTCAAAAACTCGTCCAAGAGGGTCGACCGGGAGTGATATTAGTTGCCTTCTCGATATCCACTTCCCAGGTCTCGGGTTTCATTCACAGGAAGGTTTCATCCCGTCTTTCACTAGCTCCCGTGCCGCTCGGATGCCTGAAGTGGTAGCCTGGCATTGATTGGTCCGGTGCCAGAAACCTGAAGGATCTGTGGCGCTGCAGGCACACGCTGTACAAAATCGGTAACGTTCGCCCTCCCTGCCGAGTGCTCAGGAACGCTTTTGTGTGGATTTTAATTGATTTCGTTTTACTTGTTTTATTTTCCCATGTTTTATTTTTTTTATCGAATCCCTCGCTGAGCAATCAGCAACCCGGGTGCAGGATCTTTTGAATGCATTAGTTCTCCTCAAGAGCTGGAATCAATATATCCTTTTTTTCTAATAATGCGCACATGTCCGTGTGTGTTTTAATGTGGTTCGTTTCAGCAATTCAAGTTTTCTGCAATATTCTAGCAACAGCAAGAAAAGAAAAACAATTCTACCGTGCTCAATTAAGGCGTCACAAAATACAGGCGATTCTTTTTCTGTGCTGCTAAAATTGATGTTTTGACTTTTTTGTGTTGTTTTTCTTTGCGTATGCTTCAATTATTTTGACGCAATTGTGATCGGGGTCGGATCCTTTTTGTATTTCGCTTAATGGTATTTGCTGTTGAATTTATACTTCCGTCTGCATGCACAATAGCACCTTGATAATGCATGTAGTTGTAGAGGTTGCAAAAATGTGTGTTTTTTTTACAATAATTTCACGTTTGTTTAAAGTAGCACAGTTGAGATATAGAAAACGCAGTTCGGATTTGGAAAATTTTAATACCTTAACAGAAATATTTACCTAAAAATTATTTATTAAAAAACAAGAGGTACTAATAAGTTCGAATGCTACACGGCGATCATCCACACTTGAAGCATTCAAATAATTGGTGATGCTGCAAATGTCTAGCAATACGGCGATGATAGGTGATTTCAATTTCACAAACACTTAACTACTGAAATTATCAGGACATGTCGTTTCTAGCGATATTGTTATAAACATATGGGCGATTGTTTTACGTACTGGAAAGTGTGCTGTGCGGATATTAATTATATCAGGTATATAAATAAGTTTTGACGGATTTTTTACGGCGTTTCAAGCCTCATAGGCCCGTATGGGTATCGATTTTATTCGGAAAAGTAAGTCACTTTCTACAACCTTTTCCCATCTTTTGGGTAGATTGTGGATTCCTTCATAAAAAAAGAAATCCAGTATGGACGCAATCCATGTTTCGGTCCAAATTTTCTAAAGAGGCGAATGAGGTCTATGAGACCCAAAGCCTCTATACATAAACGAAAAAAAAAGGTCCAAATTTTCAGTTCGACGCAATTCTGGAAGTGCTGCGCGGTGAAGCCATGCTCTATCGACCGGAGCAGATGATAGCCGCAGGGCCCAATATCTGGACTATAAGGCGGGTGGGGTAAAACATCCCATTTTAGTGTCTGCAGGTAAGTGCGGACAGGTGCCGCAACATGTTCCTCCTTCAATGCGCGAATTAAAAACGCTTAGGTTGTCGTCGTTAAACGTCACCTGTGATGGTTTTGTTTAGTACCAGCACTTCGTGGTACACCACACCCAGCTGGTCCCACCAAATGCACCAAATGAGCGTTCTCCGTCTTCCATACTAAAATTTTCACTTGTAAACCGTTGAAACCACCTCTTGCACATTCTTTCCGATAAAGCGTCATCGTCATGGTATTCCTTCATTATACGATGGGTCTCGGTGAACGAAGTTCACAAAGTAATGAAGAAGAATTCCCCGCAAAAACACTTTTTTCCTGGACCGAATGTATTCATTTTTCAACCACGCGGAAAATACTTTGCTTACTAATTGATGAAATGGCAGCTAGGGGCAAACAAACACTGAAGGTGACACTTCAAAATTCAGCAGTGTTGCCAGATTTTACTAAAGTAAAAATTTAAAGTAAACGACGCATATATCAAAACCGTCAAAACTTATTTATAGACCGGATATTATTATTTTTTAATCCATTAAAAGCAACAATATAGCGAAACAAATAATGTCAGAAAGATGTAATAGTTTTTTTTGTCGTGACTTAATTAGCGTATTAAAGATTTTTTTATTTATTATGTACATGTAAAGTCGCATTCTGTACAAGCAGTGGAGTCTTTGAACAAGCAGAGACTTCTGCACGGCAGCTCGAGAAATGAAAATTTCTCGTAGATCTCTATTCTTATTTCTCTATTCTATTCTAGAGATCTATTCTTCGTAGATCTCTATATACACTTGACTCAAGAACTAACAGTTGTTACCGTAACTATACGATCACTCATTTTTGTTTTTCATCGTAGAAAAAAAATTAAAACTTTAATAGATGCACAGTTAAAAAATGTTTTCATCAGAATGACAAAAAAACAGGGATCAAAATTGATTTCTTGATTGATCCTACGGTGTCCTCGTTTTCTTCTTCTTCTTCTTCTTCTCTGGTACTACAACTTTTGTAGGTCTTGGCCTGCTATTTCTAGCTTTCTATGACTTGTGTCCTCGTTTTACCCTTTTTAAATCTGTAACTAGGTTTTAAAACAATAAATCAAAAACAGACCGTTTTGCTGGACATATGCATCTGTAAAAATTTGACGATCTTGTTCTGTTTTCCATTATTATATCAGCGACTAACACTACTATACGAACACACTGTTTTTAACAAAATAAAAATTGATGTGAGTGAGTTTAAAAAATTAAAAAAAAACAAATCTTTTAAATATGTTTTAGTATAATTTTCAACATACAGTATCTGTCAGTAAATTCCGGACACTTGCAAATACTAGCGTTATTTCACTTTGCGCGCAGTTTTGTAGAAATGTCGTATGATCATACTGATCGTATGATCTGTTCTGATTGAATTTGCTACTGCTCTTATCATGATTTCGTATGAATTTATCACCTTTCCTCGAAACAATTTTTGTCAAACAAAGGTGTCCGGAATTGAATGCTCGCTGTGAAATATAGCCTTTCTGTGTCTGTGCTTCTGTTACTCGAAAAATATACCGATTTTGGATTCAATTTTTGTATGTGTGTGTGTAAAGGAAAGATAGATGCAACAATAGAATGTAATTTCATGGCAATCGACATTTCTACCAAACAAGGGCCTGCGCGCAAAGTGAAATAACGCTAGTATATGCAAGTGTCCGGAATTGACTGACAGGTACTGTGCAATAACAATTTGGTTTTATTCATTTGGGAAGGCCTGGCCACATTGCTAACATTTTATTTTGTTACACACCAAACTCCTCCGTATCACATTACAATACAACTGTAGTGTTCTCCTCGAGTGTAAGCTGTGGAATGAGTTTATTCCGTCCAATTATCGGTTACACATACATACTTTACGCACTAATCTTACACTTAAGCACTTACTCACTAATCTTACGCATACTGAGAAACTAACCTTAAGCTACCTATCCACGTTTACTACACAACCATCAACGGAAAAATATTTGTTTGGGCAAATTTAATGATATATAAAAAAATCGATTGTTAAAAACAATCTCAATCAAAGTAAATGTATTTTTGAAAGTACCTAAGCATCTTCATCTACTACCTTTTCCAGGGTTTTTGTATAAATGTTTTTTTAAAAAAACGCTTATATAATTATGTTAAGAAGTGTATTACTAATCACAATCCAAAACACAAGTTAGACTGCGTGTCAGTATGTCTTCTTGGTAAATCTTTAAGCAACAACCATTCTCTAAAAAAACCAAAAAAAACATACTTTAATCTCACCATTATGCACACAGTGCTCAACATTTAACCTTTTGCAGTGCGTGTTAAGCGAATGAAATGAAAATTTTCCTTCCGGTAGGGGGGGGGGGGGAGGAAAACCGTACACTTTCGGTTACCGATTTTTCCACTGTTACCAAGATGCGTCTTTTTAATCGTACCGGTTCATTATAAACCGACCGGGGAAGCTGTTATTATTTGCTTCGCTTGTGTATCGCACCACCACGAGTGGCGAATGTTTATGGATGCAATAAAGCGTTCAATTTCAATTGCACTTCCGGTCCGTGTTTCATCCCATTCTTGGTGCGCTAGGTGCGATTTTACACAAATCCCTACCCTTATCGATTTGCTGAAAAAAAAAAATCGACCCTACAAAAAAGAGAAGAGAAAAAGCGAGAGAGAAACATAAAGAGTAAACCACAAATAATTAATAACAACTCCGCCCAACATGGTGAAGGTAAATCAGTAAAGTAAATGACCCTTCGCATGAAGCCAATTGAGTGTCTGTGTGTGTGTGTGTGTGAAGCGGCGTTTAATTATGATGCAAAATGTTTTAATCAGCCCCGCTAACGCGCGCGCGCCCCTGTGTGTGTGTGTGTTGAATAGAGGTACTTCTTTTTTTAATTTCTTGCTAGCAGCAGCATGCTGTTTGCAGCTCATCCTTTTAGAAAGGGTAAAGCTGAAGTGAGCGAAAAGTGTATAACTACAGCAAAGAAGAAAAAAAAAGCAGAGATGCATGTACTTTTTTTTTTGCTCTCTCCTTCGTAGTGCTTCTCCCGTGCACATTAACTACACTTGCGCGAGTGTGTATTTATTTTTCGGTTAGGCTACGGGCACAATAGCCGTTCAAGTGGTATTACATTTCCCTTTTACGCTCGAACCGAAACGAATGCACCGAAAAAAGTATCATCATCAAGCCCGATCCTTCTCGCAAGATCCGTCCTTTTATTGGGGAAAAAAAAAAATCTTATTGAAGTAACGAGCAGTGCTACACACGCACACTAGTCTACCACTGTCAAAAGACAGTTTATCTTAATTCGAAATATCTGTTTCTGCGATTTTCCCTTTCATATCCTCAAACAGTTTATTTTATTTTTTTCCTTCAAGACTCTTCAAGGTGAAGACCTCACCTTCCTGCAGCGTTTTTTCCCTTCCTTTCACCCTGCATCCATGCGTATGTGTGTTTGTGTGCTTCGGCATTTGCTTCGGTTCGTCTGTGTGGAATGTGGTAAAATGGGATACAATTTAATTTCCACTCGAAACTCAATCAACAAAGCATCGATCTTATTAGGACATGTTTGAGACCTGCTTCAAGAGGGAATCTTGATCTTTTCACCCTCCCCCACTCCACCGCCCTTCATCGTGTTCGTCCCTCCTTCCTGAACAGTAAATGCACAAAAGCGAAAATATGTTTTCAATTCTGAGCCATGCAAAAAAAAAGAAAAGAAAAACCCCCGTCGTTATTGTGTTGCATAAGCAGATGCGCGCACCCTCGGTGTGGCGTGGTGTAATGGTTTTTTTTTTTGCTGCGGGAAGGAAGTATTTCTGTACTGTCGAAAAACCGAAACCGTTCGAAAATTGAAATACCGAAACCGGTGGATTGGTGCGAACGTGCGGAAGATTCAAAAATTCATCCACAAATAAATCATCGGAAAGCGAAACCCGGTCCAGGGATGGTGTCGGGAGCGAGAAGGGGGGCGGGGGTGGTAAGGGGGGAAAAGCGAAAAGTGTGGACTGTTTAGCTGGACAAACTTTTTTTTTTTTGCTTTCCTGGTGGCGCGTGGTTTTCCAATTAATTTTTTTCTTCTTCATCTGTGTGTGTGTGCGAGAAAAACGAACTCAGAAGAGGATTTACTGGTCGTTTGCATCAGTGCGTATGTGTGCGTGGTTTTTGTCCCGTTTTGTCTCCCTTAGTCTCGCTATTTGATTTTTCCTTTTTTGCTTCCAATTTCGATTTTGCAATATTCACATGGAAAAGGGTGATTTTACTTCCTTTTTTTTTTATTTCACCCATCTTTTCCTATCTTGTTGTGATCAGTTTCCCAATACTGGACTGGGCACAAGAAGGATGTGGTTTTTCAACATCGCTAACCCCCTGTCTGTGGCTCTGTGTGTGAACCCTCTAAATAGCGACTTAATCTAGCGTGTGCGTGAGCTCAATTTTATGGTGATGATTTGATGGAAAGTAATTATCTTCATCACCCTTCAGCACGTTTTTATCCCTCTTTTTTTGTTACCCCCTTCCCCCGAGGGGGTGGGGTGGGATGGTGCAGAAAAACGCACGGTATGGGAGAAGCTGCGGGGTCGTAATACCGGTACCCGGGGGCGAACAAATTAGGATGTGGTTTTTCAACATCGCTAACCCCCTGTCTGTGGCTCTGTGTGTGAACCCTCTAAATAGCGACTTAATCTAGCGTGTGCGTGAGCTCAATTTTATGGTGATGATTTGATGGAAAGTAATTATCTTCATCATCCTTCAGCACGCTTTTATCCCTCTTTTTTTGTTACCCCCCCCGAGGGGGTGGGGTGGGATGGTGCAGGAAAACGCACGGTATGGGAGAAGCTGCGGGGTCGTAATACCGGTACCCGGGGGCGAACAAATTAAAATGATCCGTGCAATATGGTTTGCGTTTTTACACTTTATCTGTGGAATGTGGAACAACCCTCACGGACAGGGGGAAGCTGGTGGACCCGGGTGGGTTTGGGAATGTGTCAATACCGTGGTGGTGGGCAGAGTGTGTGTGTCAAACAAATTTATGCTCAACCGCAGTTAATTACACTTCACCCATATACGCACTTACGCTACGAACGCCGAGGGAACATTTAAGCTGAACAAAGCCGAGACACGCACACACGCACAAACACGCTCAGGATACACCGGTACCACTTAGTAAGCCCCGGATTAATTCAGCAACTATTACGGGCCCACTAATCGCATCGTACCGATTATTAACTGTTTGCAAATTGTTTCACGAAATGTCAAAACTCCACGCCGGGACGTCACGATTGATGTAATTGACGCGTTCGCTTACCCATTTCGATTGTGACGATGATGGTGTTTGTTGACGTGCCGTGTGTGCAGAGTGCAGAGTAGATCGACTACGATATCGAGCGTGTGTGCGTGCGTTTGTCGGAAGACTAGAACCGTAGTTAGAAAGCGAAGGCGTCTGTCCGGGATCCGGTTTGCGTCTAACTAATCGTATCAAAACAAAAGCCAATGCTACTGTGTGGATGTGTAGATCGCACTTTGGGATAAAATAGACGCCTAGAAGGAACAAATCTAGAATTATTTCCAAGCGATTATTTTTGCTATCAAGAATGTAGAATTTTTGGAAGAAATTTATTGATTTCGAGAGTCGTAGGTTAGTCGGCCGAATGTATACTATAAGTTTCTTATTGTTTATTGCCAGAAATTTTTTGATTGAATTCGATGAGGTCAGTTCTTCAGACTGTAGGATAGGATATCGAATCCCGTCTCTCGGTACGCAGGACGGACCATCCAACAACGGATAACTTACGTCAATGAAACCAGTTACGGCTGGCCATGTTTTGCGTCCTACAGCCTTCATCTTCTTTCGTGGCCTAACGACCTCTTAGGTCATGTCTGTCATTTTTGGCTTACTGGACTTATTGTTACCGCATAGGTTGATACACACAGCTTCGAACAGCTTCTTATAACATTTACACACGATCTTCGCGACATTTATCAGGAGAAGCATTAAAAAAAACTTCTGCTCTCTCTGCCAATTTTGTATCGAAAACGCCTTTTTCTTTTCTCCTGATGCTTCCTTCTACTCCAACGCATCACTTCTCGGTCGCTTCGTGCGTTCAACCGAATGGGCCAAACAATGACAATCGCTTAAGGTATCCAGAGACGGCTTGAACCGTTTTTAAAAACGATGAAAGGACCTTTTAAAATAGTAAGCTTAAAAACGAAAGAGAAATTCTACCATAATCTTTATATAATACTCAAATAACATCAATAACATAACATATTTCCAATCAGTTTTCTGTAGGAGGTGTCGGCTAATTCTGGCCCGTGTAAAAATAGGATCTCTGTTATAGACGTAATTTGCTAATTTGGTCTTACATTTATGTGATCCAACAACTTTTGAAGCGATAGAGCAACACTAACGTATCGGCTTGGTATATGTAACCCTCAGGATTATTCATTGCTTTCCGAGAAATAAGTGTCTACAGCAACAAAAACAGAACAAAACTTTCTCATCCTACAAATGGCCTAGATCCGTAAATGCCCGGTATAGGGGAGAAGCTGTGGTTCAATTAAAAAGCTACAACTTATGACTAATTTGCATAATACAACATCAACAAGAGATAAAGCTCACGAAACTAAAGGCATAGTAAAGTGTGGTATTTTTTGTAATCTTTTAATGTGTTCACATTTCCCAACATCGGCGATTGAGCAATGGCCGAACGTCAGTATTTTCGACCAGGAATAGCTACTACTTCAAAGTCTTCAAAAATGTTAACACATATCACCTTTGCAAATGAAATGTCCACCTGTCTATTCGTCGTTCTCCCACCGTGCATCACCTTCTTGCCATCCTCTACCAACTGCACACGCACGCTGAACAGTATCTGCACCTGGGGCGTAATAAGCATATTGGTACAAAATACAGTTAATGAATCTGTTTGCTACCAAAAAAAAAACCCATCAACCAAAGTCGTCAAGAGTTTCAGCGTCATCCTCATGCACGCACTCCCGTGTCTTCAATTCCAACGGCAGCGATCATTGGGATGGTCATTTATTTGACATTCGTAGTCAAAAAAAAATGAATCCCATTTTGGAGAAGTGCTCGCCACTTGAGAAGTATCGCCGTGGGCCGTATAAATCACGTCCCGGAACCCGCAAACCCCGGGCAAGGCCTCACCGGGTCCCGGTAAAAACCAAACAGAAGCTGCTGTTGCATTGAAATGATTATTTTCCCTCTGTGTGTTGTTACCTTTGCCGGTATACACGCGCGTTTTGTTTTTCAGTTCCTGCCTTGACTCTCACTCCCAAAGCGGTGCCTGCTGCGGCAGTGACAGCGTTCCTCTGACGGGGCGTGCAGGAAACGTCTACTTACCTGTATGCTCACTCAAGTGTTTACTGTTGCAGCTACAGGTTTGAAACTCTATCGTACGAGTGGCTTGCCATCCGCTCTGGTGTCACCATCGGCGGTAGCTGCCGTTGCAAAGATCACCGGGGCAGGGCCTGGCACTATTTTGACTTCTTGACAAACTTTCACGTACACTGTTGCGTTCCGTGTTCTGGGACCCGTTCGCGGCGGATATCGAAACGGTTGCCCATCTATTTTAACATAAATAACCTACTTCGGACAAATATTGAAACTCCACTCCATTGTTTTGGATAAAATCATTTTTCGGCCCCGGGAAGGATGTCAATATTTGCTTAAGCATTTAAAGACATTCTCTCCCGGGTGTTGTAGCTGCCGAGCTCCGGGTCGCTTCGGATCGTTGTGGCCGGTAAAAACACAACACGATGGAAAGAAGAAACGTTGTCCGCTTATAGGGATGACACCCCCGGTATACACACTGTTGCATGCGTGAACTTTGATTTTAGCCTACTGTGGTGAGACATCATCGTGCTCGTTTGACATCATCCAATTTGAATGATCAACGGTGGCAGCAATACGCAATAGCTGCGCGTTGATTGATTGCTTACTCAAGCGCTATGCTAGCTTGTAAGCTTTTCGATGACTGCACGGTAGAAATGACATTTTGTAACCAGCGGACGTAAGAGTCGTTGGGACGACTCTGGTGATAGAGTGATGTCTTATACCATTGGACCTGTTGCCAACTACTGTCCGGGCAGTCTTTACAGGAGGACTTTACTGACTGTTTACCTCAGGAGAATTAAAGTTTAAGAAGAAAAGGATTTTAGTTTCGAAGTATCTCTTCTTCTTCTTCTCTGGCACTACAACCTCTGTAGGTTTTGGCCTGCTATTTCTAGCTTTCTATGACTTGTGTTTTATCCACAGGTGAATAGTCAGTTCTGCGTACGGGAAGGCGGTCCGCCGGGATTCGAACCCCGGTCCTGCGGTTTGAAGACCGGCGCCGCTATCGGATACACCACCGGGCTGCCCCAACTCGAAGTGTCTCAGTTGAAGAAAATAAAAAAAAAGCAGGCTGTGAATCACCAACAACAGTATCTTTCAACTCACTCGTCTATTTCCCATGCGTTCTCCACAGGACCGAAGCGTCAACGCATATCAACCGAGACAGATCACGACACGGAATCGGAATCGTCGCCCAGCAGTCCCCGGCACAAGTCCTCACTATTTTCCCTCCCGCTGGACAAACAATCGCCGAACCAGACCGGACCACCCAGCTCACCGGAGTCGGATCTGGACGTCGATTCGACACCGGACGACTCGATCGCGCCGGAGAATTTAAGCCTGAAGAAGGACTCGAGTGTATATAGCAAGCCAGCGGCGACGCTAGTACCGGTAACGAACGGAGGTGCCGGCTTTTTGCCTTACAGCCAACAACCGGTCGCAACCCAATACCAGCAAGCCATCGGTGTCAGTGCCTCCCAAACCTCGAGCCAACGGTCACCGGTGGATGTACTGTTGCGGTAAGTGTTGTGATGTTACGGCCGATTTTCGAACTATGCAGAGATCTTCATATTCTGCATCTCTTCACCCTAGAGTGTTCCCAAATCGACGCCGGAGCGAGGTGGAGCTACTGTTGCAACGCTACCGGGGCGACGTAGTGCAGGCCATGGAAGCGATGCTCTGCGGTGACGATGCACTCCACACCGCCATCAGGTAGGTTTGACGTACTAGGCCTTCGCTGCCTACTGCGAAAATAGTGATGCCCTAAAAGAAACCAACTCTGTATACCGTGACGTTGTCTATTCCCATGTGTGTGTGTGTGAAAAGTGTTCCAACACCTTCACCATCTTTTACAGTGAAGTCGGCTTTCTCGCCATTGATGCCTTCCGGAACGTTCAGTAGTCCGACGGTGCGGTACTCGTTTCTGCAGCAAGCCCACACCAAACGCTTCCTGTCCGCACCCTACACCGGAACCGGCTACCTACCGACCATCCTGCAAGATCCGGAGCAGCCACCACAACCCCAGCAAGATCAGCAGGGTCTCGGCCAGAACTGTGCACCTGCCGCGGCCAACAGTCCCTGTGTGGATGGTACCGAGTGAAGCGTCGATGTCTATAGCATACAGGAAGAACACACAACATGTCTCCAATCATTATCCGCTTACATCCAACGCGAACAGCAACATTGTTTGGCATCGAAGTCGACTCGAGGGTCCTCCAGAGTTTCCGTGCGCGTATCTTCCACGCGTAGTAGCTTGCTGAGTGGTGCCGTTTGGTTGAAGATTCTTTAGTGAGAAAAAATGCGTCCGCTTCTCTCACTCTTCCACCCTCTGTTTGCTCTCCTCCTATTGGCCATCTCTTTCTCCCTCTTAAATCAACCAACCAGAAGGAGCTGCTGATGATGATGATTATTATTATGGTGACGATAATGATAATGAAGATGTTGATGAAGTGGAATTATGATTAATTTTAAATGTAAATTGTTACCGCAGGGATTTTTCTTTCCTTTGCTGTTTTCCTTCCCGTCAAGTGGTGCACGAGGAAAAATCTTCGCAGAAAATATTCGGAGCGTTTGTAAACTCACATACACCGCTGCAGCCATTCCAGTTGTGCTCGTTATGCCATTCCAGTTGTACTAGAGCGGTGTTATAGGCAAATGCAAGAAAGAATAATAATCACACGCGTAGGCAAAACGTTAAAAGGGCAAACAAACCAACAATACAAAAGCTTCTCGAAACAAAAAGTTCTACGTACTCTTAGCGCGATTCGTAATAGAAGCAAAACCAGAACAACAAACACTCAAATACTCCTAGTGATGCGCAAGGAAGCCACACGAAGCTAATACTAATTGAATCAGCATTTGTGTGATGGAGATTATCAATCAGAAAAAAATATATTATTAAAGAAACCCCACTAGCATACTGTTGAAGTATACGTAACAGTCAGCAAATGAACAAAGGAAATGAAAAGAAAACAAAAAGAAAAATACAATAAGTTTGGTGAAAATGAGTGAAAAGTGTTGTATAAATCTAAACTATAAAGGTATATAATAAAATTGACGCTATAATAAAATTCTGTACCTAATATTTTGCAAATGCTTCCGGTAGGAAAGGACACAGAAATATCACAATAATTGTTGGTGCATACGATTTTTCAGTCTATCTACATCGTCGGACGAATTTCTGCAACGGTGTGTGAGGCGTGTAATTCAACATGATTAAATTGAGGTTTAAAGTGACGGGTACAAATTATCTGGCTTCCCGAGACTCTGGCCAACTCGGCAGCAGTGTAATAGTGTTAACCTTGCTACCTTGCTACAATTGACAGCAAATTACGCAGCGAAATCTTGAGGCTACTACGGGCTCCACAAACTACTGCGCTGCAGAGGACTCCAACACACAATAAGATTGGATTGAGGATTAATGTGACGAAGACATAGTGCCTGGCTGCTGGAGATTTTGTCCGACTCGGAAGCAGCGTTTCAGTGTAACGTAACTTCCCATAGCAGCTTAAGCACCGACATCCGGAGACTACTACAGGCTCCCCAAACTACTGCCGAACTACTCTAGTAACACACAAAATGCATGATATTGCTCACCAATACGTCCGGTGGTACGTCAAGAGTTCTGCACTATCCTAAGGACTGTCTTTGGTGAAGCATCAGAAATAACCACAAGCTAGTTGAGCGAATTGGGCATGATTATTCCGACTCCGGAAGGATATAATAGTTGGAGCACGTTGTCAGGATAGAGTCGAACCGCTCGGAAATAGGATGCAACCCTGGACCATGCTTGCTGGAAAAAAGATTAAAGACCATGGTAGCTCTACAACACTGAGCAAGAAGTAGAATAACAAGAGGAAGTAAGCGTATCATTACACACACATACCACGCACTCAACCATGTCCTCGTGTTGGTGTGACAAATGCCATACACAACACAGCGATGACTCCTGCTAATCCCGTTCGTAGCTTCGCTCCCCAACAAGGCAAAAAGCGCTTGTTGCATTGTTAGCACAATCAATTGGTCGTATTTTATCAACCGGATCAAAACATCTCCTTTTTCCGCAGCATGAATGTAAATAAAACAGCAGCACCCTTTTCAATCTATGTCTCGCAGTGATCGGAA